>JAHWFP010099089.1:3320-34241 GCA_023313725.1 Lithobius niger | reverse complement strand
ATATTGTGATATAAAAATGTACATGACAGGCAAATAATTTAATCGTAGAAGGAAATAAACTTTTGTAGGTAGGTTCGGAAATATAACTGATTTTCATATAGTTTTGTATAGTTCGGTTATAGTCTGACTGCCATATAAGCCAGAATCAGCTTGGAGTGCTTGGCTCATTGTTACGCTCATTTTTCAGTAGAGATAAGACAAAAACCGGCGTCCAGAATGTGTATACCTTCACATTTTAAGAAAAAAATCGTTTCAGTATTTGTTTTATCAACTTTGGTAAATAAATGTAATAATCGCGTAGTTGCCTTCCACTACGTTTTGTTTTGTTAATTCAGTTTCTAAATGGAGACATTCTGAAACTTATTTTTAATATGAATCTAATATGGTCTACAAAAGAGTTGAGGAGACATGCCATCATCCTTCTACAGATACAGGGTGTTGTTAATTTATAATTTTATTGAATTATTTCTGTACTTGCTGGTCTGTTTTCTAGGGAAATGCTTCTTAATTTGTGAAATTTATGTTTTGTATTGTGGGGTGTAAAATTCAAATATGCTGAGTTATGGTCAATACGTCAGCAATGAAAGAAAATCTAATTTTAAATTTATTATTTAATGTAAACGAAGGTCATTTATTTCAATCAGGTCGTAGAGCATCGTGTTTGTTTTAATTAAAATTGTTACATGATTATTATCTCCTCTAGATTGATGCTAATGGCAGAAGGACGGTTAGTGTTTTTGGGAACTCCTGATGAAGCACTTGACTTTTTTAGCAGGTAATCTATACATGTTATTACACAAGAGGTTGGGCAGCAGGCACTGACCGCAACTGCACCGCACATCTGGTAGGTGGGAAAGCATTGCAGGGAAACCTTTCAGGACAACATAATTATCAAAGTGGCAGCCTAGAGACCACGTTGAGCCTTATTTATTTTCGCCAGCGTTTTTAGAAATTTTGACTGCTGAAAGTGGCATTTTTGAGGTTCAAAAGTGACTTTTTCTGCCAGTTGGTCAGTATGTTTTTGCTCCCCACCTTGATGGAACGTCAAAAATGTATGAAACCCTCCTTGAGAGGGTCCGAAAACTTTATGATCCTCCCAATTTCCTCTGGCCGCCCCCTTTCCCCTTTCCCCGACGATAAATAATTACCGGTCCCTAACAGCCGGGTGCAGCTACAGCATCTACTGTTCTATTTGGTTTTCAATCAATATTCATCCGTGCATAAAATTATTAAGTAAAACATATTTTTTTCCGTTTTTTTCTGGATTTATGTGTTGTGTTGACTGTTGACGGGTCATATTGTGTTGCGGTGATTGTTGGTGTGTTGTTGTTACATAACCTCACTGGCACCCCCCCACACCCCCCCTGGGCACCACTGTGTGGGGATAGGTAACTAAATTTGTGCTGTAATACCATCTGTAAATTTTACAACCAGAAAGAAACTTCTCATTGGGGTTAGGTGCAAAAAAAGTCGTTAGATATTTTTTGACGACGTAGGACCGGGAGTGAATAAATGACATACACAGCCACAAGATGTCAGAATATCTATGTTGTATGTAACTCTTGCTATGTATTCCATTGTTTGCACAAGGCCGTCTGAGAGAGAAGTGGCAGGTTTCAGCTTCTTACTCCAGGATAGTTTATTTAACATCAACAAAATCTTATTTTCCAAAGCAGGGCTAAGAGGTTTTAACTTCCTGGCACGTGCGAGGACTTGCGTAAACTCAGGATGTAAGATCCGCATTTTCTACTTCAGTCGGCCTTGGCTCAAGAAATTAAATACTTTTCTCGTTTTAAGTTCGTTTAAACGTTTGTTCTTGCGAATTGACACATGCTTGGATTGGACGCAGCACAAGGGATATGGTTCACACATATTTATTAAGTAAAAACCTACACAGCATAATTTTTATTGCAGTTCCACCAAGGTAGAAACGGACCCTAGTTCCATAACTGCTCGTATGGGATTAAGACTCAGGACGAATGTTTGAACATGGTGAAGGGTTGCTTTGGATGCTCCACCTTTTGCCGCTCCTGATAGGACAAAAAATTTTTCAATCTTAACATAATTTTCCTGAATTGCCTTCACCGCTTATCGGGAACAAAGAGAGGAGGGGTTCAATATTGAAAAAATGTTATATCTTGCTGATTTTTACAATAACAATTACAATTACAGCAGAGTTGTAATTAATTACACTAAACTGCTATTAATTGTTTCCATAACCAACCTGGTGCAAACCCTCCAAAATCAAAATTTGAGGAGGCAAATGCACACCTCTTTGTTACGTATAGCAATATGTACCATATTACACCATTAAATTCTGCTTTTTCATCTTTTTTGGCTGTTTCGTTGTGTTTACAACTTAAACCTATCATGGCTAATGGCTTACAATGAACCCAAATTGGTGAATAATCGACCTGTTAAAAATCGTTGTTAAAAATCGGTGGTTCAGAGTTGCATGCATGACAAAGGCTTGGTCTTGATCCTCCTAAGTCAAGTTTCGACCATGATCGTTCTTTCTTCTACCCAAAACATTTTTGCAGTATTGTTTGGCAGAAAGTTTTCTTAAATGCGACACCACATCTCGTTCATGCTCAAAGACTACAATAAAACTATCACCCGATAATTTTTTTTTGTAGGTACTAAGTGTTCCTTTGGAATTGCAAAGCCAGTTGTACCTGGTGAGACTCTTGGTGAAAAAGGCCAAAATTCTGTTTTATTGGCCGAAAGCCGTGAATGTGCTTTGCCGTTATGTGTTTCTGGAAGTTTCTTACCTGTGAGGAGTGAATTGTGTTCTCTAATCAATAATAATTCAGCAACGATTACTTCTTTTAGGCTTGAATATTCTTGTCCTCCAAGTTACAATCCTGCAGACCATTTCATCCACGTATTAGCTGGGATCAAGGAAAACGATGACGACGAGGGAACAGCAAATTTGGTTGAGGTAAAATATCATTGTATGCTATTATTCACAAGTTCTAAACATGCCACAAAGTTATTTATTAGTCCTATGCAACCACAAAGTTATCTGTTGTTCAGCTCTTGGAAAAATATCACCAATTGGCTGCTTACAACTCATAATGGATATGAAAGTTTTTTTCCATGTTTACGCTAAAAAATGTACGTTGGTGTTAAAGACGAAAGAAGAAGTGCAACGTATTTAACTCAAATAGCAGCGGTATACTCATATTATCGATATTTTGGATGAATCCTACTCATCTTTATTTTGCAGAAATAGTAAAACATATGTTGAAAGATGAAGGTGAAGTTTTGATGAGTGTTCTATGTTAGGCAATTTGACCCAGGGTTTTCCTGCATACTACATGTGATTTCAAAGATCCAAAAGTGGAAATTGACAAGTGGACCCTACAGCCAATCTAATATAGTATACATGCTTTTTAACTTTTCATGGCTCGAAGTTCTTGCTGAATTTGTGTGCTACAAAGACTACAAAATACAACTAGAGATTATTTTCTGGCTGTAAAAAATTATAGTTTTAGAAAAACGTTACATGTATGTTAGATATATCACTATGTGTATGCACTCATATCCCAAGATGTATTAAATAATTTCTAAGCTTGCTTTCTAATAACTATCAGTATTTTTAAATGCTAAATCTTGCACTCTTTAAAAAAGGAGTAGTACATATTCAAGATTCCTTAAGTAGGTACTCCCTTTACCCTAATTTCTCTGACATTTGTTAACTTTAATAAGTTAAATAAGTTTAATAAGTTTTTCATACCTGTAAGTTTTTAAGGTAGAAAGCGTGTAAAATTACGAAATATCTTTACCTTGTGCACAGCCAATGAATGCAAGTTTATCGGCTCTAATTTAGTTATTTATAGATATACGGACATTTCTTTTCAGAAGTTTTCCCAGAAGTACCTTTCACTGCAAGCAGAATTGCTGGCACGAACTGATGCAGTAATGGAACGTGTTCATACTTTCGAGAAAGTAAGAAACGTTATCCTAAATAAAAACTACTGTAGCATTTAAGATTTACTGTGTTTATACATTAATTAAGGATTATCGGCAAATGCATTTCATAGATGAGACTTTAAGACGACGGCTCACTGATTTTAAAACTTCTGCATCAAAAAATATTAATTTTATGATATTCTATCTGTTGATTCTACTTGTGATTTACGGGGTTACAGACATGCATACAATAAAATGCTAACCAGTTTGTTAAATCGTAACGCTTTTAGAAACGGTAAAAAAAATGTTCACTTCAGTTCTTCATTACCATTACAGAGATACCCTGTTACAGTATAGAAAGTTTTCAATGACATAAGCTGTGTTCACTCTACTCGTACAATTGCCGCATTGATATTTGATGCTTATTGCTTATGCTTATTTGATGCTGTCAAAACTTATTCATTTTTATAAGTTTATTTTCTGTTATTATTACTATTACTAGAGAGATAGTTGAGTTCTGATGACTGCAGTTACTCAGCCAATCAAAAGATGCTATTATTTCTATTTTATCATTTCCATCTTACCCCAAAGAGTTATGAAAATGAAGCAACCAAATTACTGAAACCAACGCTGCAAGTGAACTGCAAAGCAAACCAACGAAACCAATGCCAATATTTGTAAGAGCATCTTGATTGCTCCACCACCACACACGTAATTGGCTGTAGTAATAAGAGAAGCGACATTGTTATTTCAAAATGTGAATTGGCAGTAATGGTACTTATTACGTTTTGCAATTATTTTCTGCATTCTCCGCACTAAAAACAACTTTCACTATGGTCCAATGGGAAATGGCTTTGTGCTGTTGGTACAGTGCTCGGGGCTACTAGCCTTATAGATTGGTCTCCATTAACACCGCTGCTGAAAGTCTGCTCAGCCATTAAAGAAATGCCTAATATTTCCAACAATAATTGATGTGCAAATTTCATCTTCGAATTCATTCATTTCATGCAACAAAGTTCCCTTGTCATTCGATTTTATCAAGTCATAACAGAATAAATCTCTATTATCCGTAGCAATAAACTAAAAAAAATTTATGATATTTTGGCTCATTCTCATCTCTCCCTATGAGATTGAGATTTATGGACATTCAACTGACGCAATGTTAAAAAGGTAAACCAAAGTTTTCGAAACATGATCTTCAAAATCATTTACAACAGTGATGGGTGGAAGTCAGTTCCGGATTTGGAATTATTTGACTAAATATCACTTTTGTGTACTTGGTGGCATTGATTCTGTGTTGGATTATTCCAGTCTATGAATTCATGGAACTGACTTTATTAATCTTCAATTCTGCTTTACTTGATTTGGACTGAACTTGTATTTGCCGAAATTTATAAACTGACTGGATAGGAATTGACTTGATAACCAGCAATTCACTCCATGTTGTGCTCATGTTGACTTAACCTGGCCAAGTCATCCATTGAACTGTCATTGCTTAGATTCGATTTAATTTTTATTTGACTTAATATTCCTTGTTTTGACCTGATTTGATTCAACCTGAAATTCAGGCCAATTCCACAAAACCCAAATCAGTTTACCCAAATTCAGCCCCAAAATTCACCACGTCTAAATTCACCGTCTAAATTTTTGGCAATACCTTAAATTTTATCAGAATTTACTTGAAATTATGCTGGACTTAGGCATAATTGAGTGGAATTGAATGGAATTGGCCAAATATTTCAACCGGAAATTGGCTGGAACTAACACTGGATCAACACCTGTCCATACCAGATCATACGGTCTAATCGTTCTTCGAGGGGGAGCCGCATTTTTCTTTTACACAAAACACATCTCCAGGTGGCTGTATCCGAAATTGGTACCAAAGTTGAGGCCATGGCAGTGGTCATACCTTAACTCAGGTTAAATTTTATTTTGGGATACCTGCCGGATGGCTATTGTTATTCGGCAATTTCGCAAATGTGTACTTTTTTACACTAACAATCCATTCTACTTTTGCAAATATTCTGCTGGGTGATTTCAACTTGTCCACTGTAGACTGGGCTGGCCTTACAGCTACTGATAAACCGCATCGTGATTTTCTGGACCTAATTGCCCCACTTGCTTTGACACAGTGGGTAGATTTCCCTACTAGAGGTAATAACATCCTCGATCTTGTTTTTTCCGACAGTGATCGGCTTGTCTACGACTTACACGCCAGTGAGCACCTCGGCACTAGTGACCACTGCATGGTTGAATTTTCCTTAAATGTCACACCTTCTTACAATGTCTTGCCCGAACTCAGGAAGGGAAAAATAAACTTCCCTTTCCTTAAAAAATGCCTGCAAAACGTCAACTTGACTGTGTTTCTCTCTGGATTCCAGCCGGACATTGAAGCGGTGTGGAATGTCTTTCTCGAAAAGCTAAACTATATGGAAAATCTGAGTCACGCACGAAGTCCTTATCCGAGGCAAAATGCCCCGCCAATTAATCTTCAACCGTGCAGAACAAGTTACCATCCAATATCTGCAACCTGGGAAGAAAAAAACTTACGCTGTAGTATAAAGTTAAGGATGACAGGTCAACTATTTATATCATCGTTTATAATGAATGTCGCGCTAACTATTCTGCAGCAATTGATGATTGGCTTAAACGGAGAGAAGCAGACGTACTCAAGGAGGGGAATATGGCTGCCCTGTTTCGCATGTATCGTCAGAAAACTCAATCTTCTCGATCGTGGTTATGTTTCCTCTGACCAGGATAAGGCAAAACTGCTTAACAAAATTTTTGCTTCAAACTCTGTGGTAGATAACGGGGTCATACCTCCTTTGCCATGCAGAAATATCCAAGATACGATAAAACTTACAAACGTCATCTATTCCCGAACTAGTATACTACACACGAAGCCAAGCCATGCATTGGGACCTGATGGCTATTTCTCTTTTTTCTTTAAGGAAATTGCATGTGATATTTGCGATGCCTTACTATATCTGTTCGCATTGGCGCTCTCTACGGGCAAATTACCAGCTTTATGAAAGACTGCTAACATCATACCTATCTTCAAGAAGGGAAAAAACTCCGACCCGCGGAACTATAGGCCAATTGCATTGACTGTGGTTATAATAATAATAATAATAATTAAAGGTTTAATCACACAAAGGTGGTAGGGCACTAGAAGGGTGAAACCGCTTACTATAGTCCTTGTCATATATTAATTAAAAAAAAATTATGAATGAACAGCACCATTCACATACAAACTCTGGTCTCTTCAAGAAAATTCTGAGGCTAGTTTTCCTCAACTGGAACTTAAAATGGTTAGCTGAAGACGCCTGTATTGCCTCCCTTGGCAGAGAGTTCCATGGATGGACCACTCTGACAGAGAAGAAGTTCATTCTGCAATCCAACCTTCCAGAAGCCACAGCCAGTTTCTGGGAGTGGCCCCTAGTAACCCTACAAGGGCACCGGTCGAAAAATGGCAAATCAATTGTTAAAAGACCATTAACAATTTTGTAGGTCAACAGAAGGTCGGCGTGAAGCCTGCTCAACTCAAGGGATTCAAGCCCAGTTCGATATGTTGTAAGGAAGGTTCCGCATGCCAGGAAGGTTTTTTGTGAATTTTCTCTGGACTGACTCAATCTTGTCGATGTCTTTCAGAAGATAGGGGGACCAAACCGGGCAAGCATACTCAAGGAGTCGTCTCACGAAAACTTTAAAAGCCCAGACTTTTAACTTTACATTTCCAGAAGTGAAACAACGTTCAACAATAGCCAGCCTTCTGAAGGCCTTGGAAACAATTAAATGACAATGAATAGATGGCTTAAGGTTAGAGCATAAATGTACTCCCAGGTCACCGACCTCAAAAGCATCAGGGAGGGGCATGTCCTTTAAAAAATACCGATGGAAATTCTCACTGCGACCAATTTGGAAAACCAAACATTTACCAATAAACAATGGCAGCTGCCAATTCTCACTCCAATTCGAAATATGGCTAATCCCATCACTCAGAGACTGATAGTGGTCCCCAGGAACCACCAAGTGACCACTTAACTTAAGATCATCAGCGAACTTAAACTGGTTTGTTGATGACAAGACACACTTTAGGTCATTTAGGTAAATGACGAAAAGCAAGGGCCCCAGAACCGACCCCTGAGAAACACCACTAATAATGTCTGACGGCGCAGAAAATGACTCTCCAATTAACACCCACTGTGATCTACCAGCCAAGAAGGCAGCGATCCACCTCAATAGGCTTCCGGCGATTCCCATCCATTCAAGTTTTAAGAGTAACTTTCAGTGGACCACGGATTCAAATGCCTTTCGAAAGTCAAAATAGATGGTGTCCGTAGGCACCCCCATAACCAAGGCACTGGTCCGCAGCTCAGTAATTGACACGTAGAAGACTTGCCTGGCAGGAACCCAAATTGGTCGTTGCTGATTAACTTATTATCTAACAAGTATGTAAGCATTTTAGATTTCACAATTGATTCCATGACTTTACATGGAATGGTGGTTAAGGCAATTGGCCTGTAATTTAAGGGGTTCGCTGCATCTCCCTTCTTATAAATTGGGATAACATTTGCAGTGGACCAAACAGAGGGAAGCCTTCCAGATTCAAAGCAGAAGTTGAATATGAGTGATAAAGGCAGGCAAATCACATTAGCAATTTGTTTGTAAAAAAAACGCCGAATAGCCGTCAGGGCCAATCGCATGACTCGGTTTTAGGCCACTCAGGGTATTGTGCACCAGGCCGACTGGGAAGCAAACATGACTGCAAGAAAGATTTGGGTTCTTAATCAACGATGAACCAGGGGGAAAAATCCCATTATCGCAGACAGCATTTGAAACAAAGATTTCATTCAATAATTCTGCCTTGGACGAATCGTCAGTGATAAAGTTACAACCTGACTTAAAAGGTGGTAGCGTACGGGAGGTGCGCGTCTTTTTTCGGTAAAGACGAAAAAGAGCGGAAAGATTTCCCTCCCGAATCTTTTTTTCTTCTTGAGAACTATGCCAACCCATCACAAGGTGCGAGTACTCATCGCGGCGGCAGTTGTAATACTTGATGTTTTCGTCAGTTAGTGACTTTCTGTAGCGCCGCCAAAGTTTTAATTTTTTCCTACCAACTTTCACAATATACATGGGCAGAGGAGCACCAGAGCTGTGCAACCGCATCGGTCTCCGTCTGGATTGTTGAACTTTCTCGTTAATAATGGCCAAAAAATTAGACCAAGCCTTATCAACCGAGCGGGAATCGCCAAGTAGGTTTATTTTCCAATCAACAAGTACCAAGAGAACACAAAGGTTCCGTGTAGGAGGTTCCGTGTAAGAGGTTCCGTGGTTCCGTGTAAGATCATGGAGTCAATCATTAAAACTGAGTTACTCCACTATCTCAACGCAAATGAACTACTTAATCAGGACCAGTTTGGATTTCTGCCGGGCCCTCGACGACCATCCAGCTTTTAACAGCACTCGATTATTTGACAGAGGGGCTCGATCTCAGCATACCAACGGATGTTGCATGCTTTGACTTTCACAAGGCATTCGAATCGGTGGTACACACGAAATTGATTTACAAACTTAAAGTACTCCATATTGAAGGAAATCTGCTCAAGTGGTTGGAAGACTTCCTGGTTGGGTGATCCCAGTGTGTCCGGGTGGGTACCTCCATGTCCTTATTTCGTAATATCGCTAGCGGCGTACCGCAGGGCTCGGTGCTGGGTCCACTTCTGTTCATAATCTATCTAAACGATCTTTTTCCTGGCCCACGTACTGATCCCGTCCAGCACTTCAAATTTGCTGAAGACTTGAAAGCAAGTACCCCAATTATATCTTTTTCCGACGGCTATATGCTTTTGTCGAACATTGAAGCTGTCTCCCAATGGTCACTGAAATGGCAGCTACCATTATCCGCAAATAAATTCATTATGTTTCACATTGGCAATGCTTATCCTTGTCTCGTATATATCCTTGTCTCGTATATATGTTGGCGGACTTCATACTTGAGGGAGTCTTTACTATACGCGACTTAGGAGTCTGGTTCAACTCCGACTTAAAGTCTACTAGCAACTGCCGCATGATCACAGCAATGGCCTACCGTAGGCTGGCGATCGTTAATAGATGTTTTACATCAACCTGCATTAGGACCAAGGTCTGGGCCTACAAGGTTTTTGTTTGGCCGACCCTGGAGTACATAAGCCCAGTCTGGTCGCCCCATCTCCTACAGGACATAGACCGGCTGGAGGGGGTTCAACGGTGCTTCACCCGCTTCCTTACGGGGTTTTGTAGTCACTCTGCAAATGCCAGGCTGGCTTTAGAGTGCCTAGAACCCCTTGAACTTAGAAGACTCAAAGCTGACCTTGTTCTGACATATAAAATCCTTCATGGGTTACTTACAATCGATGTGCCTTTTTTACTTTTGTAGAATACAGTGCAACGCGGGGCCATTCACTTAAACTTCGTCTGCCAACCTCGTACACTGATTGTAAAAAAATCTTTTTTGCCTCACGTGTAAATGGAGCTTGGAACTCTCTACCAAATGCTCTGGTTACATCGTCCTCTGTTGGTGGCTTTCGACACCATTTAGATGAACAACCACTTGCAAGGTTTCTTAAAAGAAACTATCTCAACTAGGAATTGCTACACTGAGTGATGTTTTTTAGATCTTTGTTTTTTAATTTGCTTCATGCCTTTTCTTTTAAACACTTAACATTTTAGGTTTCTATGTGTCTTTTTAGCTATTATCCGTGTTTTTTAGATTTTCATCTTGACATGTTTTAATTATTCAGCATAGGGTAGGTGTTAGTGGGCTATGCCTCTTCCAATTACCTTACCACATTTGTGGTTAGGTTATTATTATTATTATTATTATTATTATTAATTGCAAGTCACTGAATTGGAATTGATTATCAGAATGAGAAACAAAAATGAAGTCAGTGGAAATGATTTGGATTAGCAAATACAAAATATGGCAATGATTTGAATTGCATTGAACCATGGCAGTGACTTAGTTGGAATTGACTCTGATTCATGAAATTGAATTAGAATTGATCTGGAATTGAATTGCTTATCAACTGTATGTTTGTAGAAATAGATTTGATTTGACGTGCTGCTCGCTTGATGTCTAAGTAACTGACTCAAATCCATTGAAATGGAATTGTGCCTGTCCCATACAAACAATATGATATTCTGACAATATACCTACGCTGTTAAGAAAGTAACATTTGTTTACGTGTTTGCGTTTTGTACGCCTAGTTCTTCGGATCTAAGACACCTATGAACTTGAAAGTATAACCAAATGAAAGATAATTAAATTGCACTTAGAATAAGCCTCTTTTGCTTCGCCATAACTTTATTTTTGTTTTACCCTGAAAAATACGTAGAAAACGTCTTTGAAATATGTTCATAACTTTGCAATTTGAACAAACAAGCGCTTTTCGAGAAAATTAATCATATACTACCTAGTGCAAAAAAATCACACCTAAGACGAAAACGAAAATTTGCCTTCGTAGCTAAATGAGTTAGTTTTTTAAAGGAGATAGTTCATCTACCACTGTTATTTTTAATTAACTGTCTGTATTGGCTGAGTGAAAGTAGCTCGTACGGGTTCTTCTCATTCAGGTTACAGTTGCATTTATAAGTAACAATAGGGGAAACTTTTCTGCTAAACAGTTATCCTTGACGACGAGCTACACAGCCCTTCTCATTCTAGTTGCAATTTCATTTCTAAGTAGGAAAGGGAACCTGACGAGTTATATGGCCCTTCTCAGCCACGTTACAGTTGCATTTCTAAGTAGCAATAGGGGAAACCTTTCTGCTAAACAGTTATTCTCGACGACGAGCTACACATCCCTTCTCATTCTAGTTGCAATTTCATTTCTAAGTGGGAAAAGGAACCTGACGAGTTATATGGCCCTTCTCAGTCACGTTACAGTTGCATTTCTAAGTAGCAATAGGGGAAACCTTTCTGCTGCAGAGTTTTTCTAGACGACGAGCTATATGGCCCTTTCAGTCGAGTTGCAGTTGTATTTCTAAGAAGTGATAAGGGAACTTTTTTGTTAAGTAGTTGTTCGCCGATGACGAGCTGTATGGCCTTTTCTTAGTCAGGGTGCAGTTGCATTTGTAAGGATCAATAATTGAGCCTTTTCTGCAAAGTAGTTGTTCCCTGACGACGAGCTAGATGACCCTCTCATTAGCTTACAGTTGCGTATCTAAGGAGCAATATCGGAGCACTTTTTGTTAAGTAGTTGTTCCCTGATGATAAGCTATATGGCCATTCCCAGTCAACTTACAGTTACATTTGGAAGTAGCAATAAGAGATCCCTTTCTGCTAAGTATTTGTAACCTGATGAAGAGCTATCTGGCCCTTCTCGGTCAGGTTACAGTTACATTTATAAGTAGCATTAAGGGAACGTTTTTGCCACGTAGTTCTCTGATGAGGAGCTATCTCGACAGCACAGCCATTCATGGATGGCTTATAATAAGTTGAGTCCTGTGAGGTTTGCATTAACATTATATTTGCTAAAGTTGTTTGTTAGGCTACTGTTTACACAATACAACATAGTAAGCCTTGCGGCTAGCCCAAGGCTGCTGCATCAACAACAATGATTTTGAAACTACATGCCAAAATGCGGTTTCCTGTGTGACGTAATGCACCACTGATCTCTATGCATACACAACCTAAAGCATCGGACGTGCTGTTACAATTGTCCCCCTCCACTCTTTTGAAACTGGCCTGACAGGAAACCTCATTGAACAGATTTGGCTTACAGGGCTGCAAATATCGGAAAGTTTGCATGCGTACAATTGGTGAGGTTACTGGAATTAAAACAAGGTAAAATTCCAAGAAGTGAGTTGCGTCCCAGACTGGCACGTCCCCCATTCCCATTGGATGGAGATTGTGCTGCCAGAATGGTTCATTTTAGTTCATAGTTATGTGGTGGGGTTTGGAATAAGAATGATCTGTCCTAAGTTCGTTCATTCATACGATTGCAGTTCACCTGCATCCTTGAATGATTTAGTTCTTGTATTTGGTGCTACATTCACTTAGACACTAGAAGGGCTGTCACTGATTTCCATGTTAAGTTCCACTTGGTGGTAGCATGCCTATCTTCGTTGGTCCTGGATTTGTCAAAAGGGGTTGTGCGAGAGGGATGTGTTTACAGTTTTAAGGTCATGTGCTGACAGTTGGTTGGACCCCACCGCTTTCACTGGGCATGTGCCGAACGTCCCAACAATTCTGTAGTTGTGAAGGCTTCACCGCCTCGACTTCAGTGTAGGTAATGCTTTTGCCAATCAGTTATATTCAGTGTCAGTTCCGCATGTCTTTACCATCTCACCAGACTGATCAACTCTATGGCAGGTGTGACTTTACAGTATGCCTGGCCTCCTATCGAGGTTTGGTACCTTGACTAGTGGTAGCACGTCCATGCAGTCGAGGTTGTCATGTTCAGCATCGGCTGCATCAGAGAAAAGTAATTTAGGCTGTAGATCTTCAAACACGTGGGTGTCCTGTGGATCCCTTGGTGGTTCAATGCGCATGGAGAGTCACCACTCAGCATCAAGACGTGGTATCTTTTCTTCATCAACTCACCTGATTTTTTCAGAGTGTGGTGCAGCTCGTAAGTTCTGGCTCAGATCTTCCTGTTGATTTTATAGGGGCATAGGAAGTCGAGCTGAAGGATTTTTGGTCCTAGCTTTCTTGGCAGTTTCGATGGCAGTTTTAGATGTTTGTTGACGTTCAGTCTTACCGGTAGTCAGAACGTCTGCCTAGGCATGGTCTCCTGTAGCGCAGTAGCTTCATGATTGTCAGCTTATGGTGGCTGGTGGCTAAGGAATTCTCCACTGGTGACTGTTCCTGTTCGTCATCAGAAGGTTCTGATTTGTGCGATTGATTGCTAGAGTGGTCAGAGTTGGAATCCGTGGTACTGCCCTTAGTTTCGTCGGATGCTTGGTTGGGTGCTATCAATTGCGGTAGTCTCTTGTTGGTGCAACCTGTGTTGAAGGTTGGAAGTGATCTGATAGGTGATTATCTTCGTCTTTTGGGTCTACCGTTCTTGGCAAGTCTCCCTCATCGTAGCACTCCATTATTCCCAGGTCAAAGTATGGCGTCATTTCTTTGACATTGAAAGTCTTCACTTCAATTGAGTCAGCCACAGAGCATATGCGATAGGTCACTTTGCGTTTTTTCGATACAACCCTATAGAGGTCCTGTAGGAGGGAGACTTGCAGCTGGGCAAGCTTTTTTGCGATCCCCTGTCAGCTTCTTACTTGATGTGATCTGGACTTTTACAAGTTGGTCTATTTTGTAGTCCACTGCCCAGTGCCGCTTGTCGTACCCTGCTTTCGCTTGCCTTCCTGCTTCACAAGATGTGCATGCGTGAGGTCATGGGCTTGTTCAAGTTCTTTCTTGTGGCATTTGATTTAGTAATCCAAGGCGTCATTTGGCTGGTGGTAACCGGAACACTTTATGTGCTGGCCTTCGATCATGACTAGATTAGAAAATATGGGGTTTCTCCTGTTGTGTCATGGGGTGTGGTTCGCATTGTCTACTGTAGAAACGGTATTAGCGGGACCCATGAGGGATGATGCCCATCAACGAATGATCTTAGACAAAAATTTAGAATGCAGTATACTTGTCTGGTCGAATTGCATGCATGTTATATGGGGTCATGCAGCTGTGTCGAATGCCGTTGACTTCAAACATCAACTAGAATTCATTCGCTGTGAAAGTGGCTCTCCTGTCGGAGATAAAGTACTCCGGCAGTCCTACATCATTCAAGAAATACTGGGTGAACTTTATGACTGCTGTTCTAGCTGTGGCATTTCATGTCGGAATAAGCCAGATCCACTTCAAGAAATAATCCACAATACTCCATAAGCTGTAGCTGGATGGGGCTGGATAAAGTCGATCTAATGATTCGGTAGGGTAACTTCTGTATGACCGGCTGCATGCTTCCAGCCTATTGAACTGGCATGATTTGGAGGAATGGACGTAAAGCTTTGCATCCCTAAAGATCCCTGGCCAATAGGCTAGTTGGTGCTATCTTGCTAGTGTCTTTGATAGGCCATTATGACCTGCTTGATGATGGTTAAGCTACTCGTGGAGAAACGAGTGTCATAGAGACTTTGGAACAGAGATCCTCCTTCTAGACTGGCACGATTGGTGGTCATGGGCAGAACGATCAATGTAGGAAATACCATTGTCATCAAAGATGTAATTTCCAAGGCTTTTTGAATCCTGGCCTTGTCTAATTCGTAGTGCACTGATTCAGTTAGCGAAGTCATCTCTGGTTTGCTCGAGTTGTGTCTGAGCTTTGTTGCTAATCTCCTCTCTAGTACGGATCGGATGTAGAGCATCATTGGTGGATTTCATGAGAGGGCATCAGCTACGATGCTGTGCTTGCCTGCTTGACGGTAACAGCTTAATCACACATGTGCAGGTGGATGGCCCATCTCCCGGTTTTTTCCTTCAACCTCTTGTTGGTTAACATCCACTTAAAGGCTTCGTTCTCGGAGAGTAGCGTAAAGCGGCCCCATACATCCCCACCGATCTATTGCTTCCACTGCCACTAATGCTTCTGTTTTGAAGATTGTGTAATATGACTCACATTGTAACAGTATCATGCTGTAAAATTCGACAGCTTCGACTTTTTCGTTGATGATGTAGGAGACCATTCTTCCTATTCCATAGTCTAAATCATTGGTTTCAATTTGAACGACTCCTCAAAGTTCAGGAATTTCAGAAAGTCTTATTAAAAAATGTCACTTTGAGTGTGTGGCACGCTTTGGCGTGGTCTGGTCTCCAGATGAATTTGGCGTCTTTCTTCAGTAGCCGATTAAATTCTTGAATAACTCGTGCAGTTTCTGATAAAACCATGGAAATAATTCGCTAATCCGTGGAACTACTGCAATCTTCTTTTTGTGGTGACTGGGGAAAGTCACGTACAGCTTTCGAATCTTCCTCACTGACTTTGATTCCCTGCCTGGAAACTTCATGCCCAAGGATCTAGATTAAGGGCAGACAAAAGTAGCATTTCTTGCACTTTAGTCATCGCCTGCTTCTGCAACGCTGCAAATACTCTTCTGATGGCCTTGTGATGCTCTTCCAAAATGTCAGACGATATAATTGCATTGTCGACAAAAACGATACAGTCTGTGGCCTATCAATGAAGCTGTAAAGAATTGCTCCCAAGTTCCATTAAAATTTGGCGGTAGCATTCTTTAAGCCGAATGACATAAGCATCTATCTGTATGCTCCACGGTGTGACAAAAACGTTGTGTAATCCTTTCTGTGGTGTATATTGCTACCATGCCCACGTTATGTACTAATGCTTGCTAATGACATCATGCATCGGACAACCCCCCATATTATGTACCAGAGCAATTGATAGTCAGCTGCATTAAGTCAGCTGACTGAACGCTTGTATAATATACTCTTGTCGTATAATTTTAAATGTCTCTTCTCCTGTTACTTATGACTATCATTCATAGGTTGTAGGTAGGCTACTCGGCCACAAAGGCCTATTTAATACAGAGGATGCAGAAGGATTTTATGAAAACCTGATTCTTCACTTAAAACCAAAGTGAACTTTTTCCCAGCTAGAAAGAAAAATTTCATCCTGTCTTGGCGGAAGGAAGGAATCAGTTTTTGACTGTCCATTGTGTTCAGTATAACTGACTACTGCTCTTCAGCTGCCTCTTTTTGTCTTCCTCTTTAGAACTATTGGAGGACCCATTCACTGATAGCAGGTTCTGTTTGACCATTCACCCTTAATTCATCTATAATTTTGTCTATTTCTTTCCATTGTTCTCTCGAATGTGGGTAGCCTTGTGACTTGTCTGGGGGTTGCTCACTGATGAATTAGATATTATGTTGACAAACACTTGTCAGGCAAGGTTTGCCAGGAAACAGACTGGCATTACTGTAGATGAATCCTGAAGTTAGAAATATTGATCTTGTGACGTGTCATTTAGGGCATTCTACTTCTGGATCAGCTGCCATCTTCCACATCATCTTTCGTATTTGTGCCCGTGGGGTGGAGTACGTTAATGGGAAGGGTCTGTCCACCCTGTCTTTCAGAACTCCCAGATCAGTTTCGAAGTCGATGAACAACTTTGTCTTCATAATGAAATTCCAGCCTAGTAAGAGGTCAAGTACTAGTACCTCAAAGATTTGAAATTCCATGGTAAAATGCAGATTGTTGACTTCGAGTGTTAGTCATGCTACGCCTGTTGGCGTCATGAATGATACGTTACAAATCTCACTCGGAAATCATAAAAATCGTTTTATTTATTGCCAGTCCATTCGATTAGGGTTTTCATTTACTAGTTTTGAGGCAATAATGTTTGTGAATTCGAATCAAAATCCAGGCACAGGTATATATTTTGTGATTAAATTAGGTATGCTAGCATGTAGGTGGAAGATGAATGCAACTAAGCCAAAAGGAGTTAATCGGCCGCGTAATTGAAGTCATTTAAACTAAATTAATTACTCTCGTATAATACCAGACTTAAGAAATTCGTCATTAGTGGTATCATGTTTAACTATGTGTTACTTGGTGCCTCAATGCCTGAAATACAAGGAACCATGTTGATTTCTTGTATATTGCAATAATATATATCAATATGAATTTCAGGGTGTAAACAAAAGAGAAATGATGACATCAAAGTAAGTTGACCAGACTTGTGTTTTAAACTATTCCGATCCTTTAGAAATTCTTAGAAAAACGAATATTTTTCTTTTATAGATTCAAAGCCTCATTTGGAACACAAGTACAGGCAGTTTTGTGGCGTTCTTGGATAAAGGTTTCTAGAGACAAAACACAATGGAAAGTTAGAACTTTTGAGAGTTTGGTAAGAATGCTATCAAAATGCCTTAAATATGCTTCCGTATTTTCTGTAGTTAAAATGATTTGTCATTTGGTCCTCCTATTTGTGTTCAGTGGTTAAGATTTCTCATATGTGCCTACAATTTAAGCATAGTAGTAATGACGTTTTGACGTCTCCCTCCAAGTTGTCAATGATTTGTGATGTGTCTAATTTAAACTTAGTGGAATTCTTTGTGATGTGTACCACTAATTTATACACACAGTGGTAATGATTTTTGACCTATGCCTCATATTTATGCATGGTAGCGAAGATTTGTGATGTTTGCCTTCAATTTTGGTCCAACAGTAATGAATTGTCAGATGTGCCTCCCATTTGTGCCCAGTAGTAATCATTTTCTTTTTTGCCTTCACCCTGGTTCAATTCTTGATTTTGTTTTCATGCCAGATTGTACGTTCTCAAAATAGTTCGGGTTGCCATAAGAAATACATCGTTACAGTTACGGCTTATTTACGAATACTTTTTATGTCATGGAGATTCTTTTTTATGGCCAATGGCAAATAATTCCCGGCCATTATATTATTGGAGACTATGTCAGTAACTTTTCGTTTTGAATTATATGACCAGGTCATTTAACAACGAGTATGAGGTGTTCAAACAATTTCTTTTCCTATGTGAAAAATCTGACCAAGTCATTATTGGAGACTAAATAACTACTTTTCCATTTGAAAAAATATGATCCAGTCATTATTGGAGACTCAACAACTACTACAACTGGAGTGGGTTTCCCACTTTACTTTGCGTCTTTGTGTTATTTTGTTTGTGACCAAGGCATATAAGGTTGGGTGCTGAAAATTAAAACGTGTTGTCATCTTGCCTTGCGAGTTTTTTGGCCTTGTCAGTGGGTACCTCTCTTGTTACTTCTCCCACTGCTCGCAATTTTTTAATTCTGTATGTTACAGCTTGTAAACGGGTCATAAATGGAGTTACAGCTATTCAAGTAAAAATCCCACCCACTTCCATAATCACTTGTACTAAAGTGGACTTAGCTGGAAGAGAGTGAAATTTATAGCGATTACTCAAAATTAGTGAAGTGTTACTGGAATGAAGTGATATATTTTTAAATCCTACCACTAAATTTGAAAAAAAAGTTGGCATAACTCCAGAGACTTAATCCCGAGGGAATAAGACGTTCAATATAGGGAATGTTTCTGAACCTGGGGATAACCTTTGTATAGGTCTTCTGAACACATTCGACATGTGTATTGTGTAATTTCCTTAATAAGATGCAGTGACCACATTTGGCTGACAGACTCAAGAATAGGTCGAACAAAGACCTAATAAGACCAAGACAATGTTGCAGGAACTCAGGAGACAAACCAGGAAATGTTCTTGAGATTTGTGCACAACAAATCTCAAGAACATTCCCTGGTTTGTCTCCTGAGTTCCTGCAACATTGGCTTGGTCTTATAATGTCTTTGTTCGACCTACTTAGGATATAGCGCCGAGAAGCCGAGATAGCACGTACCTTGGCACATGGGACGATTAGTGTGCAGTGGGGTTACTAAAGGATCTGGAGAAATCCATGCACAGAGGTCCTTTAGCAGTTTTGGGTTTGAAAGCTTTTTATTACTTAAGTAGTAATCAAAACATTCATTATTAGACCCATGGTAGAACACACCGCAATTTTCTGTATTAATGGGTAATTGCCAGTTTCAGGACCATTAATTAAGGTAGTGGAGAGCATTCATACGATCAAAATGATCACTGCAGCATTTTACTGAATTATATAATATCCCTACCATATTTAGGATCGAGAGCTGCAGTCAATAGAATAAAGAACAGAGGTACTAGGACTGAACCCTGGGGACAACACTAGTGGGGTGGGATAGAATGACTGGAACAGTTCGGAGAGGAAATCAGTAATTCATCTAAGAGCCATGTCATTTACGCCAAATTGTTTTAAATTGGCCCAGTACAGAGTTTTAAGTGTACTACAGAATCAAATGTCTTTGTGCAGTACTCGGGAATGCCCGTATCTAGTGCTATCGTCCAGTCATTAATGCAGATTAGCAGCCGAAGGACAGTATACCTCCCAGGTAGGAAACCAAACGGACTGTTCGGGAGCAAGTCAAATCGTCTAAGATGCCCTATTATGTGTTCCTTGAGAATACCTTCAAGCATTCTACATGGGACATATGTTACCGAAATGGGCCTATAATTTTTTGGATCAGCAGGATTTCCTTTTTTGTAAGTGGGAAAGTGTGCCAGATTCGACTGTTAAGTTTAAAATATAATACGATGGGATACATAATTCCAGCACAAGATTATTGCAAAACATGGAGGATACCAATCTGGGCCAAATGCATGCCTGTTTTTTTTAGTGATCTATGAATGAGAATGTTATAGAGCATGTTATAGAGGTCCTATGACATTCGTCAGTAGTTAAATTTGAGTAAAAAAATTTGTTTCAATGCGTTAGCTTTGTACAAATTGTTCGGAATAACCTTGTTTTGGTAGTATATAAGTGATATGCCATTTCTTAGAGTGATTCTCATTTTGACATGTCGAAGAGAGCAGCGATATTCCTTCTCTGATAACTTCTTTTTCATAGTTAATTTCATGCATTAAAATTGTGTTTCTGAAATTCACTCTACATTCGTTGTATAAGCGCTTGGTCTCATTATCCTAATTTTTTTAGGAAACTCCTAAGGCGTTTTTTTTAGGGTAAGTTTGCGGACGTTTTATGGAACTGAAGTTCCACTTATGGCCACGTGGTGCTCTGTGACAGTTGATAGATACTACCACATTGGGCAATAATGGAGTGAAATCTGTTCCGCATGGTCTCAACATCAGTTGTACTAGCCAAATCGGAGACCCAGTCAGTTTTCTGCAGCTCAGTGCAAATTTTCACAAAATCACTCTATAGTAGAATCAAATTCAGGTTTCACGGCGCATTTTTGGGCACATATTAAATGTAACTGTATAATGATCACTCGTACGGAAATGTTCTAACATCAATGCCATAAATAATGCGATCACTATCAATTAAAACCAAGTTCAAACTATTTTTACCTCCTGTCGGGGTGGCTTCCAATTGGCCTATTCCCAATTCCAGCATCAAGTCAAGAAAATGTAGCTGTATGCCATTAGATGTAGCGAGATTAGGCAAGTCGATGTATGCCATGTTAAAATCTCCAAGGACAATATTTGTAATGCCTGGCGTAATGGTCCGGCGCAGAAAACGGCTCATCAAATGTATCTGAGTAAGATCATTGCCGTTTGAACGTAGCCTACTGTTACCCAGTTTCCGGGGCTGAATTCAAGGCTCAAGCCTTTACAATCATCAGCAATCAATGTTGCGAAATCATTAAAAAACCTTAAGGAGAACAGCGATCCCACCACCTTTTCAGTAGTTTGGTCATTCTTTCAAATGGTGTAAAAACTAATATTTAGTAAAAGCTTAGAATCAAGGGTGGTATAATGGAACCAAGTTTTGGAGATTACCAAAATGTCAAAAGTTTAAGTTACTGAGGAGTTTACGAACTCTGAGCATTAATGAGACAACATTTCAACTAATTAGAAGTTGGAGAGGATGCGGCAGCTAATGACTGACAGGAAAAGGGCTGATAAGTTCGAAAAATGATTAAATACAGGATTTAGATTGTTATTTGCAAGGGTAGGCCTAGACGATAACAAAGATTCCCTGTTATACAATCCAGTTTCTCATGAAGGCTGTTTTTCTTAATGCCACCCCAAGTTCATTGCACATTTTGTTTGTAAGCTTCTGCACATTTGGGAAAAACTTTGGAAATCACTGTTGCTATTCCATAGCTTTTTTTGTGTTGCATTAACCCAATTATCCATTATGAGTAGCAAAAAAAAAGAAGTTCCAACTAAATGCAAAAAAAAAAAAAAAAAAAAAATAGAGCCAATCCGTATATGGTTCTAAATTTTTAAAGCAATAAATTAAATTTCAGGTTGGAAGGGAGGGGATTTTGGTTTTGCAACATGTACACATTGTTGCACCAAGGCCCTCAACGATATATGAACCATAGAATAGACGATTTACCAAATACACTGTTTAAACTGCATAAGCATATAATTATAATGAACCATCATTTTCAGTGTTACAGAAAATACACTGCAAAATTGAGCTTTGTTGAAAGTTGCGCCAATCATCATTTTTTTGAAATACCAAAGGGCATTACGCTTACGTGAAACTTACGTTTTAACTATAATACACCAGCTTATTTTCGCAAAGTTATTTCAAGCAGGCTTTAATGAATTCATTTTCAACAGCAAGTCGGGTGTTGAATATTACAATTCTGTCATTTTCAGGACTATTGAATACAAAAGAACAGTTACAAACTGCAACATATAGCACTTTGTACAACTTTAGGATGGAATTCTAAATCTCTAAGTTGTAGTACCTTTTTCTTATTGCTGGCGTTATTGTGTAACTGAACACTATGACTATTTTAATTGTGACAACTCCATCAAGTGGAAAGTTCAGCACAGAAATTTTCGAAATATTAAATGAAGTATTTAAAATGTTGTACGCAACGACGCTCAATTCTGCATGTATTTAGATGTTAATGTAGTGTATGTAGGAATGCAGTCCTACAACTGCGTGGGTAAACCTATGGCATAAGAATAAATGGACAAACAATCTTGGTGTAAGCTACCACTGAAGAGACGGCTTTACTTCCTGTGAGCAGGGGTTATATAGCTGTTACAGATTACGTGACAGGAAGTATGGAGTACAGTTAAATACAATACAATATGATATAGCTATCCTGGTAAATTTATTATGGTAAGCTGGAGGGTTGACAATTGGGAACCTATTTTGAAGCGGCCATTGTGGTGCCACGACACCACAGTTAAAAGAGGCCTGTTAATGTAAAATCCAAATGTTATTCACGTAACGTTTCTTTTGACAGACTTTTCCACAATGGTGTAAGGATACACATTACACAATATGTTGCAGGTTTTAGCAATATTTCTCGGATTCCTGTTCAAAAATCAGCACATGGATCAGCTTGGCGTCTACAATGTGAGCGGCCTGATTGCAATATTAATGACCCTCCTTGCTTATCAAGGTATCTACTCAGTTCTTCAGGTAAGTTTTGGTCTAACCTTCAGATATCACTGATATTATACAATCCTTAAATTCCTTCATGTGTAAGTTTCTGATTGAATGTTGTAACATTCATAATATAAACAGTCATGGGTCTAAAACTGATTCGCCCCCTCGAACGATTCCACAGCTCCTCGTACGTCGCTTCATCAAAAGTGTGCATTAAATCACTTATACCTGCCCATTGTTGCAAATCCATGCTATAACCATTACTTAGAACTTGTTACTGACTGTACTTTGGATGCGTGCAGGACCTTTAGTCATCAGATGGTGGTATATTTTTAATGGATTTTCTAATGGTTTTTCAATGCTTCATTCATACAACACATACAGTTATTTAAATGCACACATTTTTCACTTGCTCCTCTTAATCGCATGAGTAGCAGTAGTTTTATAGATGTATCAGCCACACTTTTGTTTGCGTGTTTTACACACATACAGGAACTAACATGAAATCCTTTTAGCTCCAGTATATAGTGATCTGTTTAGAGTCAGGAGAGATCCTTCACATAAGCTATTATTCTCGTCATTAACAAAATGTTAGGTTTATAAGCCAAAAGGTAGGAAACAAAATTATTTTACAGCAAATTAAAAAAAAAACACTTATGATAAGAGTAATATTTTGTCTTTGTTTCTGCTGGTCTTAAACAACTTGACTTCATCATTGTACGTCGTATCTGTGTGCTATTGCACATGGTATCATGGTAGTTGTTAGTATGCTATTGGTGCGAGACTATACCCAGCAAATTGTTCAGTAATGATTTGAAGAATACATTTTACTTAGTCCTAATGAGATATGTATCAACATTTCTTTATACTTCACACCAACTACAGCTGCGAATATATTTAAATTAGGAATTGTAGGAGAAGAGCTCTGGTATTGCGAAACATAAACGTGAACATCTATTTTAGCTTATTTTGGGAGAGATATGGATTCCCCACGTTCTGTGCCAGAAGGCGATGCAATACCATTTTTATGCACTGAGATCTGTTTAGAGATGTTTATACAGTGCACAGGCGAGGTATTTTAATAAGTGGAAAACGTAATTTGAGGCTTCACTTACACCAACAGTGCTGTAAAAGTATTCCTGGAGCATAGGTGCTAAGTATGCCATCATATGCAATGCCTAGTCAGACGGCTGTCCCCTCATTTGTTCATTTCGCAGGAGTGATGCAAAAGTAGTTGCCAAGGAGACGGGCATACGCAGCATGTGTCACCAGTTAAAACAGATGGCCAGCAATGGATATTGCAATATAGGTATAAGCATTGATAAACAGCGTAAAGTACATAAGTGCGATACTTAAGTTTACCGCTTGTGTACTGGGTGTTTTATCATACAAAAAAAAAATCCTTACAAAATGGTGAGTTCCAATTTTCGGCCACTCTTTTGTCAATAACTTCAAAATTACTGAGGCGTGCTGTTTCCAAAAATCTTCTTTCACGGTATGTTGGATGATCTTTGAATATATTTAAAGCTCAGTAATAACCGCCCTTCTTTTGATGTGTAGGATTCCATGTTTTTTGCACCCATCTGGACCCAGACAATGTGCCCATTTTAGAGATTCCTATGTGACCTGGATGACCTTAACTCAAGTCCGGCAGATCTCTCTTGTTGGAGCACTGCATTTTGATAGTCTTGTCTGATCTTTCTGCCTCTGTGGGTGACCTCGAAGGTAGCTTCGCTGGTGATTTTATGCTCTTTCGATCTACTTTCGCCTCTTCTTTGGGAAATGTTCCCCTGCCAAGTGTCCTGCATTGTACTGCGGCTGTAACATTCCACAAAAGTGTATTTCTTTACTGGAATACCATCACAGCAAGCACTCCATTGCAGGACCGTTATATTTTAAGTTTGACCAACTTCCTGGCATTACCATTTGCAAAGTCTTATATGTGGTTTTCTTTGTTCGTAAAAAGGTACCTTTTTGACTACATTGTATGAGACTTATTTCATCCTGCTTTGGATTACTGTTCCAAAATTGGCAGACCGTGTGTTCCTGTTGTCTACTACACTTACGAAATGTCAATGGGAAGTGACGAAGCCATTCTATTTGCCACCTGATATGTAGTGAACTTAACTAAAAGTTTACTTGCCATTCTTTGTTACAGGTTGCTTTGGGAGTTTTTTTTATTGCCTACCAAATTCTGACTGCATTACTACAAATAAGAACATTGTTTTAAACTGAAGCACCTCACATTCGAACTTGCTTGCTGGTATTGTTTCATTACAGAATGGGTCGTTTAGTCTTGGAACTCCTTACCGGAATACATCGTGTCTTCCCCTAAGCTGAGCAGCTTAAACCTGTGTTTGAAGTCTGGCTGCATTGTTAGTCTTTTTTGTATGGATTTGGGGTGGGTTATATTTAAGTCATATGCTTGGGGCCAGCACAATCCCTTTTATTCTACTATATGTGAATTAATATGCAATTATTATTACACTAAAGCTCAGGATTGGCTCCACTATCTTATCTACTAAGATCTTAGTAGCTAAACCCCTAACGTTTCTCACGTCTTTCTTATTTGCAGGGAGCTTGTGAAGACCAGCCATTATTTTTTCGCGACTATTCAATTGGATTGTACAGAACTGTAGTATTCGTTGTATGCAAATCCTTGGCAGATGTAAGTAAAAAAAAAATGTATTATGAGGTTCTAGTTCTTACCTGCATTGTAGACACACAATACCATCACTACATTACCAGTTGAGTATTTTAAATAAATGGCTCAATTTATGGTATGAAATAAGCACTCAGACACTGAAAAAAGTCTACTTAATCTCAACGATGTAGATTGTTAGATAAGTGTCAGTGAAAGTCTAGTGTTTTCGTTTTGGTAGTTAGAGAAGTTCTTCCAAGAGACGTGAACAAAAGTCTACGGAAGCAAACACTTTTTCTGCTAAATACATTTGAAAGTTTATCAACGTTTTAAAACACATTGAACTGTAATTTACAAGTACTTTTACTAGCCTAACCTCTACTATGTGAGTATGTCAAACAGAGTGTAAGTTTGAAATGTCATTCTTTCGAGTTTGAGTTGTAGTTTTGGGATAACCTGTGAATTTACCAATCTTGTAGTCTTTGACAGAGAAGACTTCCGGCCCGAACCCCTTCTCCAGACCTCCTTGTAAAAGGGTTCCGTAAATAAACATGTTATTAGTAAATACGATGTGTGAAGGAAGCAGCAACACTTTTCAACAGCAATTTTATTCATCAACCTCTAAAGAACCACCAATCAAGATATGAGAAGCCTCGTTCCCGAATTTTTAAGAGGCATAACAAGGGCGAGAAAATGAGAGCATTAGTCTAGTACTGGTCGAAGGTACACTTTGTACAGCTCAGATATTAAAGGTTTTACTTTGGATAATATTTTAAAATAAAATGAGATTTTCTGAAAACTTTGGAATTGATATTGCCAGCATTGCGTGAAACTTGAACATTTCAAACACGATGCCTAGGTCATAACGAGAGGTTTTTGGGGGTGTTAGACCTGCTGTTAAGATGATAAGTAATGGGTGAATTATCATGACCAAAATGCAGAACGACACATGATTTGAATGAAGTGATACAGAAAGGAAGGTCCCTAATGAAAAGGTTGAAAAGGAACAGACCCAGAACGGATCCCTGTGGGACCTCGGAACTAACTTTGACTCTGTGGTACAGCCCTTGAAAGTTCACACGTTGACACCTGTTATAACAATTATCCAGACAATACTTATCCAGAGGATCACGAAGGTTGAGGAGGGTAAGCTTTTGGAACACTTTGGTATATCAAACAGAGTTGAGAGCTACTTTTAAAATATAAAAAAAAAACAAGGTCATAGGGGATGCCCGCTGCATCCTGGAATAAAGTTAAGTGGTTAAATGACTCTAACAAGTTAATTGACAAGAATTCCCTGGGAGAAATCCGTGCTGTTTAAGAAAAATGGTTTTGAGGTGCTAACAAGTATTCAAGCATTTTCGAAGTGACACTGAGTAACTAACTAAACGGTAATTCTTAACGTCAGCCCTTCTTATGAACTGGAGTTACATTTGCATCTTTGCAACATGAAGTAAACCTGCAAGATAGAACGTAATTTTGAAAAATTAAGTAATATTAGGGTGCCAAGAGATGCACATTTTTTAAGGAAGAGCAGTGTTATGACACGAGAACCACAAGTGAAATGAGTTTTTAAAGCAAAAAAGCGTGGATAACGTCAGTAACATGGAAGGTAATATAGAGAGGCTGACCTGGAAGGGGAATAAATGGAAGTCAGCATGATGTAGAGGCAAAGTAGCAATTAAATTCTATTTCAATGTCAGGTCATTTTAGCAGAATGGCCCTTGTGGTCTTCTTTTTTTTGGTTATTAAGCAAAATGGGCCTTGGGAACAGATTAGGCTTTGCAGATTAGGGATTCCTCAACGATGTACTCAGCCAAGCAGAGGCCAGAAAATGATTCATTACAGGTGCATTTAGAAATGACATGATTTGCAGGAATAGGGTTACGAATAGTAATGACAGTAGGCACATATTTTCCCGTTGATCGGTTTTCGGATGTTGTGATCGAGCCAAGGTGGATGTTCTTTGGCACTGGGGAGTGAAAGTAATAACGAGGTCGTGTAGGAAGTCTTCAAGATTTTTAGTATAGTATCCACGTTCCAACCTTCAATTTCGGTGCACCAGTCGATGCACTTGATACAGTTAACGATGCAGTTATCCACTCACCAACTTGAACTTTCCCCAACTTTATCCCAATATGCAGACGGTACACTAACGAGTTATGTCGCGCCGATAACACTGATTTGTCTACAGATCAGTATGATCATATCGCTCGTACTAGACGACAGGGATATCACTGCAAAAGCTGCTGCGGATTTAGACATGCCAAAGAAACAACCGTCGAGCAGCCATCTGGTGTTGCCATTTGTAGTCAGGTTTTAAAAAAAAATTCTTTTAGGTGTCCAATACTTACAATTTTGTGTTAGTGTTATGTTTTATAAGCCTGTTGAATTCTAACAACTGTTTCGCAGATCCTTTTTGATAATTGGAAGCTACAGTCTTCAAAGTACAGTGGTGAAGGGTTGTAAATACCAAGACGAATTTCCACCTTTCCAAAAAAGTGATGTTAGAACGAATCCAAATCAGAATCCACTTGGTTCTACACTTTTCCCACAACAGTAAATCCCCAAATTGCATGCTGTGCATGACTAAATAATGCAGCTACAGCTACTAAATTTTGAATTTGTACAAGTTAGAATGATTTCTTAAATGTATCATGTGCCTGATGCTCATGCACTGCTGTCTGGCAAAATATAGTGTCATCTGCTTTCAACGTCACATTATCTGATGCCCCGTTTTAAATCTCCTCGTAAAAAATACAGCGATTGTACTGAGCTTGAACTACGATTGCAGAACTACAAGACGGTACAAGATTAGTGCTGAATGTTCATGGTAAATAATAGGAGTGAGATTCCAGATAAAATTTTTGAAAAAACTGTCAAGTAAACATTGTTTCCACCTGATTCACTGCTTATTCCCAGTTTTAAAATCCGAGTGAACTCAAGGGGTGGTTAATACATGTCTTCTTACTGTAACCAGAATTTGCTTGTACAGTGAAACTCCCACTGAAAATATGATCTTTGTTTCACAGGTCTGTTTAATTGGTGTGCCACAAGACATAACGTTTATCCAGATATTTTTGTATAACCTGACCATCTTATTCGACTCCGAAGTGAGCCGTGTTATTTATCAGAAACTAACAAACTCCTAAAAGCATTTCTAAGTTCAAATTGAAATGTGTTGATAAGACATTTAACTTGATTCGAGAGAAACAAGATGAAACTGAGATAGGAATCGGAACACTATGATGATGACAGTAAAGATGGTCCTCTTTTCGAATAAATTGTACGAACCGATATGGACACTAACCAGCCAGGTTACCTGGCATAACATGACCAATGGCTTTACGAGTTACAGGTCAGATACAAAATTAGAAAACAAGTGTTATACATATACATAGTATACAAGGTTGAATACCGATCAAAGCAGTCTACGTGACACAATCGAAAGTTTTATTTAACCAAAGATCGGTGTAAACATTTCGTTATCATTTATCAAAGTAAAGGTGATTAATGCTAGTTAATGTAATTTATAAATTCGAAAGAAACTGTTTCAGACCACTTTCAAGTAGAGAGCATAAAAATATTCATTTAGGTATTTACAAAAGATAATTTTGAACCATGATCATTGCATTCTGTTGATTTTTTTTAAATTATTTACCATTTTAGCTTCCTGCACTTATTGTATTTCCATTGCTAATGGCCGTCTTCCCAATTTGGATGTGTGGTAGGTATTTCCTTTTTAAATAGACTAGTTACAAATTGTGCTATCTATTTGGTCATTAGATTTCGGGGATGTTCAAATAATTAGGCTTATTTTTCTTTATTTAATGTATGTTATCGAGTGTTTGCTAATCCAAGGCCTTTACGAAGGCCAAACTAGGTTCCTTAATGTAAGAGTGATCGGAGAAACCACAAGTAAAACCCGAGGCGCCGCCTGTAATCTGCTCAACTAGTAAGTTTGTCCTTAACAGTCCTATGTAGGAGGTTCATTAGGACTCAAGATTTGTATAACAAGCATGGTATATTAGACGTGATTAAGCTTAGAAATTATGTAGTTCTTCTTAAAAACTATTGTCCAATATTTAATTCTTTGGACCAAAACTATTACAGAATCGTAGAAACACTCTTCAGTTAAGGTGTAACCAATGATTAGAAATATTTATGCAAGAAGAATAGTGATTACTATACACCTGAGATTTTTAATCAATTACCAAAACCACTTTTTTGGCAGACAGGTATAACCCATTAAAACAACAGCTAAAATCTTGGTTATTACAATAGTAACCTGGACGTTTTTAGGCTAAATGGCCGGTGGTTTGTAAATAATATTGTTAGTAATGATACATCCTGATTTGGACGGAAAAACCAAAGGCTCAACAAGAGTTAAATAAATACAAAAGCAAACCTGTTTACGCTGCCTTTTGGACTTATATGCCAGACTGCCTGATTCCCCGCTCATGTAGTCTGACATATAAGTCCAAAAGGCAACGTAAATAGGTTTGCTTCTGTCTTTATTTAACTCTTGTTGAGCCTATGGCTTTTCCGTCCTAAACTCTTATTTCACATTTAACTGTTCCATGCGTTTCACTTGGAGTGTGGCACGGCAAATAAGCATCCCTCAAGTGGCGAATGGAAAGTGTAAGTTGATATGTATATATATATATATATATACACGTGTTAAATGCTGCCTTTGGGCGTTTCCTTTAAAAATAAAAAATAACCGGGTCAGTATGGCTCAGCGGTAGGTACTTGGCCTTTGGTTTCAAAGGTCGAGGGTTTGATTCCCCGCTCAGGCAGTCTTACATGTAAGTCCAAAAGGCAACATAAATAGGTTTGCATCTGTATTTAAATCCTGATTGTAGTGTTAGTGCTAAAAATATGTTTGTTTGGAATTTGCACTGATTTTGTTTTTGGCCACACGTGAAGGCTTTATCTTTCACTGTTACTTAATTCTTTTATTAATAATTTTTCTGTTTTTGGCTTTTTGTTTAAATTGTGCCCAACTTATTAATTTTGTTACACAATTTGTTGATTGCCATATAATTGTAAGTAATTGTAACTAGTGCCACATATAAAAAATTATTATATCTTTAAGAGTATCCATGTTTTCCTGTCTTTGCTGCAGGTGTTAAGAACTGGCCGAGTTTATTACTGGAAAGTGGAGGTTTTCTCCTACTTTCTAGTTGTTGTGCATCATGGGGTAAGAACAGACTTTAAACTTTTATTTCATAAAAATATGTAGTGCACCTCCGTTATTTATTTGAAGAAATCACAATTAAATGCAACTTCATATTTTTTAAAATTAGCCGTCGCTTTAGTCCGCTGAAGTGCTAAAATTGGTAATTTGTAAACATTATGAACCTTTATAAATCAGAGGAAGTAATTAAGAGGAGATGAAAATTATTGTATTGAAAAATGGAAACTTCCGAACGCAGCAGGATCTCAGGATAGT
>JAHWFP010099081.1:0-10139 GCA_023313725.1 Lithobius niger | reverse complement strand
CCCCCTAATATCGTTGTAGAGCAGGCCAGTTAGTTTAGTGGCCATGGTCTTCGTCAGAAACTTTACGTGTTACGCGCCGCGTCCCACTGCCGTCCACCTGCATTCTGGGATAGGAAAATGGCGGCCCATGTACAGCCGTTTACGACGGGCCACTTCGCTGTTTTCGTTGACGCAAAGGCCTGAACGTAATTTAATAATTACTACGTATTTGTTCAAAAGCAACCGCTGCCAGGCTTCTTGTGCTACGGTACTGTGTTGTATGGCTGGTGTCCTCCCGTCAGATCGAAAACACATCAGATCGAAATGATCGAACGTCCAATGGGATAGAAATACCGTCAGATAGAAAATATGATTTTCCCAACAGATAGAATTTTTTTCCCCATCAGATAGAAATTTTTTTTCCATTGAATAGAATTTCTGTCATATCAAACAAGATTTTGTTTTTGTACTCATGGAGGAAAAAATGGCACGGATAACCAATATGGCATAGGGCGCACCACAAATTACGAACAGTAGTTTTTTTTTTTTTGCTGTTTGTTTTTTTTTCTGCCTGGCGCTACTCATATTGAGAACTGATATGCTGCTTAAATTGCTTGCGGTTTGCATTATTAGCATTAATTAATGCCTTTTTCGGCGAAGGGAAAGCCCAGCTGAAACAATACGCAACAATGTAAAAACCCATTGTTGCCAGGAAAGCCCGCACTTTCATCTGAAGGCGGGAAAAGTGCTGGCATTCCCTAGGGAATGAAAAACAGCCTATTTTAACAAAACAAAACAAAAAAACACGTTTGAAGTAGCAAAGCACTACATTACAATGCCGTTACATTTACAAAAGATTACGTAATGATTGTAAAATGGTTATAGTTTTTAATCACCAAATGTTTGACCGGGTTTTCATTTGTAACACGCCGGCCTGATACATTTGCTACGACGTTCAAAATACCGATGATATTTGCTTGCATACCACGGCTACTTTTCTTGTACTGTTGTAAGGATTTCAAGTTACGGTGGCCAGCTGTTTGCACAATGAGCTGCTCTTCTACGTTGGATCGATACAAAGTTGTTGCTGACACGAATGTTGTGATTGCTTAATTAGCCATCCAACTTAGCAAATGGCATCTGTTGCAACATTTTTGATGATGTTGCCGGGAACATTTTTACCCACGGGGCGGTTGTAATACAAAATGTTATTTGTTATTACTGTATTTCTTTTGGGGGCAAAAATACACAACCTCAGTATTTGCATGTTCGGGCCAATAATTTTGATACAGTCTGTGCACGTCGCCAGGACAACGAGAAGGTTTGTTGGGAAGAGAAAATGCTTTGACTCTCTTTGGTTGCACTTTTATGTTTTAAATAAATAAGCACAAATTCCTGTAAATTACATGAAGGAAACAGGAAAACAAGCCAAACAGCGAAAATAATACACTAGAATTAACGTAGTACAGTAAGCCACCTTTGGAGTGGCATGACCCGGATTCAAACTAGCAACCCAATTCGTCCCTAGTTCACGTAGCTGTTCGGCTTGTTTTCTTCTTTCCTTTTATATGTTTTAACCCACGTTGATTTATTTTTGAAACGTTTAATTTGTATTCAAGGTATTCTCGCCCATTTTCATTTGACCTGCCAAAAGTTTGTTGTCTTTGTGTTACAGTTCTGTCCTGATTTTTGCCACGCAACGCACAGACATGCACATCGAAAAGCACAAACACGGAATACGATAAGGCATTTTGATCTTCAGTAGCCTACCAAGAATTTTAGTTTCCCGCAACACGTTCAACTATTTTCGAATCTTTACCAATAATGTAAAACAACGGCCCAAAGCATAGAACGTCTGCCAACAATAGCCGACAATGGGAACGAGCTCTTCGCCGTAATGGGCATTAAGTCGGATAATGACCGAAAACCTTGTGCATTCCTAAACAATGGCCCTCGGGACGCTGCGCGCCCTCGGGCATTGTTTAGGAATGCTCGCGGTCTTCGGTCATTATCCTTTACAGAAATTTTATTTATTTTAGTATTGTTGTGCTGTTGGTTACTATTGTTTTATAATTTAGTTACTAAGTGTGTCAATATTGTTAGTATTCTTTATGGTGGCACAGAATTGTTTTAGTGCTAAATATAAACAGGACGGCCTTTAGTCTCAAATCTCACTTAGGGCACGTTCACGTATTACGTCATCAGCATGGGGGAGGGCGGGTTCGCCAGTCCCTCCCCCCCGCCCCCCCCGCCCCCCCCCCCCCCCGGAGGGAGTTGATAATGTAAGCACCGATTTCCCAGTAAAAGGGTGGAAAAACACAAAAAAGATATCCTCAGAAAAACATAGGGAAATACAGGGAAAATACCCCCTCTTATGGGGGGATCTGGTTAGAAATGACGTAAAACTGGAGGGGCGTTCAGCAATTGATGACGATCGATGACGAGGGGGGTGGGGGGAGGAGGGTTCAAAATGGCCAATTTCTTGATGACGTAATACTTGACCGGCCCCTCAGGCAGTCTGACGTTTTAAGTCCAAAAGGCAACGTAAATAGGTTTGCATCTGTACTTATGTACTAAATAAACGTAGAGTTTGGTAAAAGTAGAATCTACTACACTAATAACATAAAATTAGGACTTGAAAATGATCTTAATCCTATTGTTTACTATTTTTTGTAGAAGAATGGATTGACTTTGGTCATATAATTTTAGTTTATGTGAAAAACTCTCATTATAAATTAAAAAATAATTCCCGTTATATCGAAAAAAAATCCCATGAGATAGAAAAAAATTCCCGTTATATATCGGAAAAAATAATCCCGTAAGATAGAAATATATTTTCCCGTCAGGTCGAATTTTTTTTATCTCGCGGGCCATGCGATATTTTCTATCTGTTGGGTTTTCGATCCGACGGGCCTAAACCGTATGGCGTGTGCCATATTGTTTTATTGGCTATTCATTGCCGTATGCTGCGAAGTGCAGCATCGCGTTTCTCTCTGAGCGTCCACACGAACCCACCGTGAACAATAGGGTAGGTTAGTAAGTAGTGACGCTTTTCTGAAAACGTGGGGTAAAAAAAGACCTGCTTCCACCAATGGCACCAGAAGGCAGCACTTGCCTGGTTTTCGTAGGAGGCGAAACTTGAAATAAACAATGGCGGCGTCGTTACCATGGGAACCATCGTAATAGGGACAATACCTGCGGAAATAGACGAAATACTCGTGCGTGGGAAACATCCGAAGTTGAAGAGCTTATTCTGTGTACGATTCAAACTGTTTATAGTTCGTTACAATAAATGAAAACCGGGGAAGGAGCTTCAGCCTGAACAGCCGATGGACACGCTTGTCGGACGTTCTCGGAACACAACACCATGCGTTATACTTAGCTCCACTCGCAACGGCAACACGCTTTAAAAGAGAATGTTGGTTTTAAAAAATAAAACTTGATCAGCCAGTTCAGATATTTCTTAAAATTATTTTAATGCCCTAATCTGAATTATGATGTATTTTATGCGATTAATTTGCATTAGTGACGCTAAATAGTTTTGATCGGCTCATGACGCTTTGCGCTTCCGTTACTTGACTGGCGCTAAATCGCTGAAAGCAGGTATTTCTTTCAGGGCTATCTACAGTACTGGCCGGATTTTGAATGAAAAATAGCATTACGAGACTGGGTTGGCAATATGGCCGCTGAAAGTGCCGCTGATGCGGTTGAGTTGCCGCATTTTGTCAACCGAGGGCGACACACACCGTACAGACTGCCAACGAACGTGTTGCTTTTTTTTGCAAACGCAGTGAAATAGCTTAACTGCGGCTGAGTGATATTTTTAAACACCATTTAAAAATACTCTTATAAATAATAAAAAATTTGCCAACAAAATCTACGTAAAAATTAAAATTATTATTCGAAAACCGCCACTAGCCACCAATAGATGTCGCGTCGCACCGTACAAAGTTGCTACCTCGAAGAACAGACCTCGACGAAATGAACCAGACGTGGCGGCCATTTTCTGTACCCCCCTAATATCGTTGATGAGCGGGCCAGTTAGTTTAGTGGCCATGCTTCTTTCGTCCAAATGTTTACCGTTGTCAGAGAAAGAGTGGCACTGCCTAAACCATGCGCAATGGCTGTTTGCCGTGACGTCACCATGAGTTAGCCAATGACGAACGAGAACAACGGCTGTTTGGCCGTCTGATTGGACTAGCCCAGTCACGTGATATGCACGTCACAGCATAAAGCCATGGCGTGTGGTATACATATTCTTCTACCCTGGTCAACATAAACGCTATTCCGATCTCACCAGCCGCGGAGACAACAGCCGCGGGCTGCTTGCTTGCATAGACCATGTGAGCTGTAGGTGTGCGTAATTGGCGTTGTCTTTTCCGAGGCCCAACTTGAGCTTGCACATATAGGTTTACGTTTACGTATTCATTGTTCGTAGTCTTTCCCACTTCAGCGTAGTCCTTCAGCACTGACCTTTGCATCAACCCAACTTTGTTGTTGTTTTGGTTTTTGGGAGCACGAACCCCAACTAGGTTGTTAGCCCCATGACTAAAATAGGAACAACTTAGCTGTAAAAATCTAAGCGGAAAACCCAGGATCTTTGACATGCCACAATCGACATGAGCATGAGTCACCACGGGCAACCCAAAGTTAACCAACAGCGTAACACATGACCCAGCAACTAACAACAACGACTCCGTACAGTAATCAAATAGAGCGTGCTAGAGCGCGTTTATGCAACAATACCTTCGCGCTCGCCTAACGCTATTTGCTAGGCAACCGTTATTTATTTACGATTAATCTCCCGTTTCTGTTAAACGAATGCGGTAATAGGAAACAAATTAAATGCATTATAAATAACAACACGGAATAAAGAACAAAGTGCAACAGTCATTTTAAACATTGGTTCAACATTGTTGCCATTTCACGCTATTTCTAAAATTTGCTAATTCTCGCTGAAAAAAACAGCTTCTAGCAGTGATTAAACGACGGCAGAATAAACAGCTACTCACAGCTACTCGCAGCGAGAATTCAAAATCCAACCTGGCGTCCATTTCGGGGTTGTCGAATCGAAGACAAATCGTCGAATACCGGCATTCAGAAATCTGTCCGTCGTCTTGTACAGCAGTAAATATTATTTTCTAGTTGTCATAAATCGACGCTGCCATGTTACCGACGATTCGTACGTCGTGTCGCGAGGCACGAGGAGGAGCTTTGCGTCCGCGTTGTTGCCATGATTACTACAAGACAACTGAAAAGCCACGTTCTTCGGTAAAGGCGAGAAGCAGCCAGCAGATTTAGTATTAGCTAAGTGAAAGCTAGTAAGCGAAAAATTTGTCGTGGCATAAACGAGCCCTTAGGCTCTTGCGCATTTAAACAAAGAGCTGACAAATAAGAATTGTCTTCAAGGAAATGAACATTCGAACAATGACAGACAAATTAAGCAGGTAAACAAATGCTTATCGAGCAAGGCCGATGGTAAGCGATCGCCAGCTAAAATGCGTAAAACTAAAAGCAACCCTTGTCAACGTAGTTTTAAAACCTATGTTATCGCCTAATGTAACGATTGTGTATTACGTCATCGTATTTATGACTGGATAATGTGTACTTAATTGAAGAGCACATCGATTATTCATTCGCTATGATCGCTGCAGATCGACCTGACGCCATGATGGATTTACGTCAGGACAGCGTAACAGCCATCAGCCTTTGCGAATGGCTGACGCAGGGCTAAGCGCACGCCTCGTTAATAATTTGCTTTCTGAGAAAACCGAACGTTTGCGTACCAGCGTCTCAGGGACGCGTCGTGCAAAAGTTACCAAGACAACAGCCTACGTAACGTAGACCTATAAATTAGCGCGAGTATCCGCTCTACCAGCTTTAACACTACGAAGTATACGCTTTGTCATACGCCCAAATCTACTAATTACAGTTTGACACCACAGAACAAATACCGCTTTCTAACGCAACAATGATGCTTTCGGCTGCCAAACAAAAATGACTATCGTATGGTTGGAAAGGTGAACCGCAAACAAGCCAACAGCATCAAAGTACACAAGCAGAGTTAGCCACAGATTTGCGCACTGACGTTTCATTCGAGTACTGTGACTCAAGCTAAAACTCAGGAATCAGCTCTTCATCACTTCCTTGCCAAAATGCTGCTTTTGTAAGGTACTAGCTGAAGCCCTGGCACGGGTGATGTTTAATGCACCGTCTGCAATATTGGGACGGCTTGCTTGCTCATGTGTTTGTCGCGGAAGACGAGTATCCCGTCTGTGAACGTTTGTTGCAAAGTACAAAATTACAAACTACAAAGTGTCCCATTTGTGCATTTTTGCGCAAAGTGGCTAACAAACGCTGATTTTCGTGGCTTCGTGGTGTTTGATGCACCGTTTGCAACAGTGGGACGGTTTGTTCTCTCATGGGTTTGTCGCGGAAGGCGAACATCCCGTCTGCGTATGTTTGTTACAAAGTACAAAGTACAAATTGTGTATTTTGGTTACAAAGCATCCCGTCTGTGTATTTTTGCTCAGACGGTCTAACAAACGCTGATTTTCGTTCTCTTCGTGGTGTTTGGTGCACCGTTTGCTCTCTCTTGTATTTGTCGCGGAAGGCGTGAATCCCTTGTATGTACTTCGCTGCACTCACTCAATCACCGCATCCCCTGACCCGGACTCCATGCACTTACATATGAATATTTCCACCTGAAATAAAGAAATACGCCTTTGTACCACAAAGTCCAAACCTTTACCCCGCGGGCTTTGCGTTATCCCGAACGACAGAACCTTAGCATGAGGTTAACGTCTCATTCAGCATGCGTGGCTTCACCCGGCATCACCCAGCACGGCCCTGACCCGTCCGCAGACTCCATGGGCTCGTCTATGTTATTATTATTATTATTTTACCGTATTCTGGGCTCCGAATTTTGCGCTAAATGCTTTACGTAGAAGAGGGAATTTGTTGCTGGATAGATGAATCCACGCAAAACCAAAACTGGTATAAGAGAAGCCACCAAGTTTCCAAAAACGGTCGTCCTTTGAAAGTAGTGATATCATTCAACCAAGGAAGGGCTGCCAAGGTTAATCCTACTAGCCAAGTTAATCGCACCGGCTAATAGTACGAAAGTTAAATGAAAACTAGAACATTGCTACTAGTGGTAGCAATCATCAAGTTTTCATTTAACGTCCTAGGGACCATTCACAAAGTAAGACACGCTGCAAGGGGGGGGGGGGGTTAAGCTTAGTGTGACAAAACGTGACATGGGGATGGGAGGGGGTTGTCAAAATGTGACGTCACACTTTTATATTTTTCCGCACCTTTATTTAATAAATAATAATAATAATATTTGTGAAAAAAAGTAATATTGTACAGAATCACTTTTTTTTCTAAATAATATATATTACTAGATGAAGCCCGTGCTACGCACGGGCCCGGTCATGAATTAAGTTTACAGACCCCCCCTCCCGGACCTACTCCCACTCCCCACTCCCAGCCCTTCACTCCCACTCCCACTCCCAACTCCCATTCCCAACTCCCTACTCCCATTTTCGCACACCGTAGCTTAGTTTCAGTTAAAACTATACGCATTTAGGTGAAACATGGATTCTTTCACTCACTCATTTAATAAGAGCCTTGGCCCGTAGCCGTATGTTCTGCAGAACTAAATACATACATAAAAACTACAAACTACAAACAAAATATATTCGAAATACACTTCGCACAACACTGCTCAACGTAGCACACTCAGCATAACTCAGCACGACTCTTTCCATTCCATTCTGAATTTTAATTGAGGCCGCGGCCTGCTGCCATGCGCCCCAAAACGACAATACAAACTAATTACACAAATTACGAAACTACAAACAAATTACACCATTACACTGCACGCACAACAGAACTTCAAGAACCAAGAACGACTCTTTCATTTTACCCATCAACAATCAACGGTTTGGACGATAGTTTTCAATCGCCAGGAATTGTTAGCCACCGTAGCAAAGACATTACACGTACACGAGACAATGAGAAGCGATTACAGTGATTGTTGTCCTTCCGGTTTTCCTTTAACTTTCCTTTTCCTTTTATCAGCTCAGCTGGGATCCAGAATTATTATGTAGATTATCTGTTCTGGTGTCAATAAAGTGCTCTAAAAACACAAGGCTTCTGTTTCAACCTTTCAGTATTCAATATTAAAATTATTCAAATATAATTCTGAATATTTGGTGGGGGAAGGCAGTTTGACCTTAATTCAAGCCTTCCCCAACCTTACATACTAAATGAACTTTCCCTTACATTCCACTTAACCAGCTGTTCTCCTCTCCCACCTTGTATTGGTGCAATCCAGTGCTGTGTAATATTGCCATTACTACTCTAACTTTATTTGTGGCTTCACTATTTTTAAACTGTCATGGCAGACAAGCTATTTCAGAGTTTTGTGGAAGCCCACAGAAGTGCTTTTCCGGAAAAAAAAATGCAAAATGTACGGAAAGATGCCACAGAAATATGGAACTTAATGAAGAAAGAAAAGAACTTGGAAGATTTAGTTAGTGAAAAAATAAGGGAGTGGACTAACATTGCCAGAAAGAGGAGGGGCACTCTGCTAGGCTTCTGGGTAAGACAATAACAGTCACATTTTGTTCATAGTGTTATAGTGTCCGCGGCCTATCTTGAGTTCGCTTCAGAACGACAGAGATAATCAATTGTACGTTTTTGGTAGCAGAGTGCCTTGTTGATATCCAAGATGGTAACAAAAACAATGGCGGCAGTCGATTAAAGCCGCCCCCTCCAGGAAGACGTAGCCGCTCATAAAACACTTGCAGGACTCAAGATAGGCCGCGTACACAATATAGTGTTGTGAAACTTCCAAAAAAATTTTAATCATTTTGTTTGTGCAAAGGTTTAATACGCCAGTAGCGTTTCAATTTGGTATGTCTTGCACTGACGCACGTTAGCCTAACAGGAGAAATTATACTATTAAAATGTAACGAAAAATGTTGGTGTAAGATGCATGCATTGCATGTTCAGGGACTCTACCGATTAAAATTCAAGGAATAGTATCTCTTTAATACTATCTCTTTAATAGTTCAGGGTGAGTCCATGATCAAAAATAAGGCTAAAAAGTCGTGTAAACATGGATCCAGAAATGAACTTGCCTTTAGTTACAGCCCCCCCCCCCCACCCCAAATTTAGGAATAAAAAGGTGAAAGGCAGCGGGATAACGAGTGTTGCTATACGATCCGAATACACTGGGTGTCTTTGAACACGTTTGCCAGTCGATGGCAAGACGTACCCGGGCCTGTGTTGGATCGCATGCTGGACACATCGAGCACCTTTTGTAGTTATAAAAGACACAAACCCACAAAATTTCTCTCTTTTAAAATGAAGACGATACCAAATTGGAGTTTCTGGTGCTCTCCATGACGACGCAACGTTTGTTTCAGTAAAGCTACTAAAGAATTAAGTTCCCCCCAAAACCACTTTCCCCTCCCCCCCCCCCCCTCCATGCGGTCCCATCCACAAGATTGTCGGACATGAAATTAACATTTACACTGAAGTCTGAAATTGCAATTGTAGTGGTTTGGAAAGGTTAGGTGGAAAGTTATGGAGAAATTTAACATTTTACCCCTAACTTGGGGGGGGGGGGGGGGGGTAACTAAAGATGGGTGTATTTCCGGACCTATGTTCATAGGACTTTTCAGTCTTACCTTTGATCGTGGACTGCACCCTGAAAGTTTGACTAGACTTTTCAGTTGACCTGGTAGTTAAACAAGAACGTTTCTATTATTTTTAGGCGGCAGAACAAAAAACAGCTAAGACGCCAAGTACGCAGATGGGCAACACTGTGGAGGATTCTATTACAGCAGAGAATCAACCAACTCAAGAACAAAATGCAACGAGTCCGCATGCAACTCAAAAACAGAGCATAAATGTAAGTCAGAAACGGGAAGCACCGGTGCAAGACATTTTGAAGAAAACTATATCAGTTATGGAATCAGAAATATTGGGACTAATGACAAGGAAAACTATGGGGCGCCAAGTGTAAAGTTGAAAACTGCTACATTTTTTGTCGCATTTACGGAACTTTTGCTGTGATTTACAAATATTTGAACTGTTGTTTCCCTAATATATAAATCGGACTCCATCAACCAAACATTTATATATTA
>JAHWFP010099031.1:0-11828 GCA_023313725.1 Lithobius niger | reverse complement strand
TCCCTAGTTGGTTTGTTGCTGGCTGCGCGCAAGGATACTGATCTTCAGCGACGCGTGTCTTTGGCGTAGTGGACATTCTGTCACATCGGGGAAACGCCTCTCGAGACGCGCGTCTGCTTTTTAGTGCCCTTATCATCTGACCGTGACGTCTAAAGCACTGTTTGCTGCGTCCACTTCTCCCCACCAGAAATCCACATCCGGCAAACAACTCGAGTAGGCTATGTACAGCCTCAAGCACGCGGAGCTTGGCGCCGTCGCACTGTTAAACAAAGGAACAAAAGAGGCCCGAAATAAAACGCAGGGTTTAGGCGCGCCTCGAAGGGTTGTGTCTCTCCCTTGGGCCTCTCAAATACCAACTAACCCAGGTTTTGTTTTGTTTTGTTCTTCAGCTTCGTTCGGCTAGTCCGGTTATGTGGGCCCAGCAAGAGAATTTCTGTTTAGCGGCTTCTCTCAATAACGAGTCAATAACGGTGGCTCTTGCAACGAAACGAGTCGATAATTGAGCTTAGAAGCAATTGGAAAAATTGGTTCGTCAGGAGGTGTTCTTTATCTTGCCGTCACGAATTATAGGATTAGCTAATCCAGGTAGTGATGATACCATGGCAAGTGACACCTCTGCCATCGCGATAAAATTCCAGCTGCGAGAATGCAAAGGATCGTTGCGTAAATGCGCCCTTGAAGCCGCCCGCGCGTTGAGCAACTTGGCCGCGCGGCCAGGTCGCTGCAGCCAATGAGAATGCTTACCGTTTATGTAAAACCACGCACTAATCATTTTCATTCGCCGCAGCATCCTGGCCGCGTGGCCAAGTCGCTCAGTGCGCGGGCGGCCTTACTGTGATTAAAATTAACACATTGCAAAGTTATTGCCCGCCACTGTGATCGAAAGAAAGGACTTCAACGTAAAAAAAGAAAAGTAGGATATAACTAAAATTTTAGCTTGGTTTAAAATATATTTTCCCCTACTTTTTATTCGATTCAGGCCGATGCATCATAAAATGCGGGGCACTGGTCCTGATAGTTTATGTTGTTGGTTACGGGGACAGCAACGTGCACCGACATCCAAGAGCGCAAGACTACTTTCATTGAAAGGGCAGGCTGAGGCTTTTTTTTAATGGAGAAGTTTTTTCTTTTTTGTCTGCTTGTCATTCACTTTTATACCTTTTTTGGCCCCTTTCTTGGGCTGCCTAGCTTTCTTTTTGCCCTTTTTTGGGGTTCAAGGTCCTTTCTCCTCGCTGCGACCAGCATTTTTCAGTGCAGAAAAGCAAACTATGGCATGTTTTTTTCTTCTAAAAGGGCAAAACTGGGCATTTTTTCCAAAAAGGGCAGGGACAATGTGCCCTCCCCCCTCCCCCCCGCCGTTATGCACGCCACTGGTTACGGAGCATGCGATGGTAGTGTTGAGAAAATGATAATGACCTAACAGCAGGATACTGCTCGAACATTGTTTTATTGGGTCAGGATATGTGATGAATTCTCGATTAATGCTCGTCAATAACTTGCAATCGTCGAATCGTCTTCGATCTCATGGGGATGAATGAGATGAAAGGATAGGGAGAGACATGGTAAAGTTGGCTAAGTGGGGAAGTGGGAAATTGAAGGGATATGGCGCGTCGACAGCTAGGTCATTAGCGCCAACCTCAGTCACAGTGCATTGTTCGGGGTAGCCACTGCGCCATACGTCGTAGAGATGTCAAATACGCTCCAAATCTAGATCTTATCATATATATATGTAAGTAACTTGTGTAAAATTGAGGTGAAACAAATCTAGTAAAGAGGCAAAAAGATAAACAAGTCTTAATTCGGATGCTTCATATTCGGGAGTGAGTACAATAGACGGCGAAAGAACCAAACGATTGGATGAGCATAACAATGGTTTTCATGGTCAAAGGGTTTTAGCGAGCGTTAACCATGGTTTTCATGGTAATTCAAGCGACTACAATGTTTTGTACAGAAATTTCCGACTGACCATGTATTGTTGTTGTTGCTGTTGATTGTTACAATATCGACATGTTTCCTGAGGAGTAGGCAGATTGGAGTGAGCCATCCTGTGCTTAAGGGGGGAGGGAGGAATTGAGGCTTAATGGCGCGTCGACAGCAAGGTCATTAGCGCCAACCTCCGTCACAGTGCAGTGCTTAACGCTCATTGAGATAATGTTGGGAAGGAGAGCTTGGGCAACTGTGCTGCGATCACAGGATGGCTCACTCTAATCTGCCTCCTGCACAGGAAACATTGTACTGCTTAAATTTAACAACTTTAAAATCTAACTTAATCAATCGAACCTATTTAAAGAAAAAAAAAAGAAGAATTAAAAATAAAAGAACACGTTGGACAGGGAAGAGTAGTTGTTACTGAAGAATTTTCAGCGTGTTTACAGAATGCCGGTAAAATCAAGCGTGGTCTAAAGTTCGACCATATTTCACTGGTGGGAGGCTTTCGACCATGGAGCCATTGGAACCTTCGGCCCTTTCGAACTGCATTCTTAAAAACCACTGCACGCGGCCTCAACGGCTGTGCTTATAATCTATTATTCTAAACCATGCTCAATGGCTGTTTGCCGTGACGTCACCATGAGTTAGCCAATGACGAACGAGAACAACGGCTGCTTGGCCGTCTGATTGGATTAGCCCAGTCACCTGATATGCACGTCACAGCAAACAGCCATGGCGAGTGGTATAGCCGGTGTCACGCCAGTAGCTCGAGCTTTGTCCATCAATGCTGACAAAGTTTTAAAACTGTTTTGCATTCCAAGACAGGGCCAGGGCTGGTGCGGTGGCCGAGGGTGGGGGAGGGAGGGGTGCTTCTCTAGAGCACGCTGAAGAGGACGTAATTAAAAACACACACATTTTAATACTTCGAATATATTTATAGATTTTTACTTTTTTATCAAACAAATGAGTAATTTGTAAGGGTAAGTAACATCGTTAATCACGGAAACAAAACGTTTTCGCCAGTTTGATTTTGTCACCTTTATCACCTTTCTGTCTCCCTAGATAGTGAGTGTTATTATGACTGACAGTGCATCTCCTGTTTAAGACAGTGTAACCTTTAAGGGTTGGGGGAGGGGGATGACGTGAAAAGTACCAATTGGGTTTTGTGAGTGAACACAATTATTATTTTTTTTTGGTGGGGGGGGGGGGAGCGGTGAAGGGAAAGGGGCGAAAAATGAGTTGCCTCTCCAGAAAAAAAACTTCTAGCTACTGCCCTGAATAAAGACCGTAGCCAGAGCCCCTCCACTAACCCCTTTTCGCAGTTGCCAATTGGCAGAAGGCTTAATAGTGGTCCATTTTCAATTTTTAATTATTTTCTGCATTCCTCACAAAGAAATTTCACTAAGGTATTTTGTGGCAAATGATTTGTGTTGTTTATCTACTGCTTGGGGCCACTATACTTAAATATCGGGCTCCCTAAACACCGCTACTAAAAATGAGCTAAAAACTCACTTACCTCTAGAAATATCTGGGGTACGAAATTTAATCTTCGAACGTGTGATTTTAATGCATCAAAGCTGCCTAGTCAAGATATCCCAACCTAATCAGAACAATATAATACAAGCTACTGCGTTTCCTAAACAGAGAAAGACACACACAAACCGACACAAAATCCAATTTCAGTCGACTTTTCCGAATCACTCACTTCGCTCGTTCGGTCATGCAGTGTTTTGCGAAGGAGTAACTTCCAACTTGCTTATTTAATACTCATTCAGTTCAAACATGCTACGAACGTCTCACAAGCAGTCACAATGGTTGAAAACTCATTTCTTGAGCTCCAGCCGCTGTTTGAGGCTGCCATGTCCGTTTTTCTATGCACATGACACACAAGAATGCTTGACTGGGTGTTAAGAGGAAAACGAAGCTGTAAAAGTAGCCTTATCTCTCCAGCAAGACGATGTTGATGGAAAAGGAATATAAAGCGTTTGGCAAAAGAAAAAAAAGGGCGTTTTGAAGTTGGAAGTGTTAGACAGCGATATTCGACGGCAAAGAGCGATCAAAATTTGTGACGTGCTTCTGACGACAGATTGAGTCGTAAACCCGTGCTTGCATAACACAAAATGCATCAGACGTCGTACGGAAAAAAAAAAAAACATAAAAGTCCTTACTGATACTTGTGAATAACGCCCCATCTAATCGCTTACTTGGAGAACGCTGATCCAGACGTGGGATGATTAGACAGAATTCGTTGCCCTTTTTTGAGATGCCACGAATTTAAGGAAAGAATATTTTCTAAAGGTTAAATTATTTCCCTTTAAATGTGTTATAGTGTCCGCGGCCTATCTTGAGTTCGCCCCAGAACGAACACAGATATTCGATTGTGTGTTTTCGGTAGCAGAGTACCTTGTTGATATACTAGATGGTTACAAAAACAATGGCGGCCGTCGATTAAAGCCGCTCCCTCCAGGAAGACGTAGCGGCTCGTAAAATACCTGCAGAACTCAAGATGCGCTGCGCAGACTATAAGTGTGTATATGACCATGTGACTATGTGAAGAAGGCAGCCTGAAAAAAATAAGCTAACTGATTCTACAGTTTCTAGCGTTTGATCAAATCTCATCCTTTGTGGCAGAACTGGTGGGACGCTCTGTTAGCTGCATTGGATGTTGTGCTGTATCAGGGTATAAATTCCGCGTTTTGTTATCTGGTCTGACTCTGCGTCGGTACACGGGTAGCTGCGAACACTGGGGCGTAAGATTCGGTAGGCGTCTTGGTTCCAGCTGTACTGCTCTGGCTTCTCATATACGGGTTTTTCTCCGGTTGTTTCCCACCCGTCGTACGAAGGTTTCCTCCGGGTACTCCGGTTTCCTCCCTCCTGCGGCAAAAAAAAAAAAAAAAACAGCTGACACGATCGATGGTGGTTCCTTCCACTTAGCATCTTCCGCTTGGACCTTCAAAAAGCTGTATAGTTTATTGGCCGACAACATCTATTCTATAGGGCAGTGACACCACGTAGTATTATTGTGTATAACTCTATGGTGGAGCTAGTAACTGGGTTAGCTGCAAGGAGCACTGGAGGGAGAAAGGAAGATCGTTTTTTTGAAGCCAATGCTATTAGACTGGATTTCTTAAGCTTATAACGGGCGATTTTTGTTGTTGGAGAAAACAACGTTCTTTTAAGCCTAAGAAATCCGCTCTCAAAGCACTGTCTTGACTAGAAATGCCGTTTTTTCGTTACATTTTAATCTAGTGCACCTTGTAGCTATTACCTCCAAATGGTGTCTCGTAGCCAATATGACGTCACATGACGCTGCTCTATAGAGCAGTGACACAACGTTGTATTATTGTATATAACTATTCTGGAGCCAGTAACTGGGATAGCTGCAAGGGTCACTGGAGGGGAAAAAGAAGGGCGTCTTACTGAAGACAATGCTGTTAAGAGTAGATTTCTCAGGCCTATAATGAGCGATTTTTGTCGATTTGTTGGCAGTTGCTGACATTTTTAAGCAAGTGGAATCTTTATTTTCCAATTACAACCTAGCAGCATAAGGGATTGGAGAAAACAACGTTTTTTTAAGCCTATGAAATCCCCTCTCAAAGCACTGCCTTGACTAGAAGTGCCGTTGTTTAACCCTCCATTTCAATCTAGTGCCCCCTTGCAGCTTTATCTCTTGTGGCCAATATGACGTCACATGACGCTGCTCTGTTTAATTCTTCGGTTGCTACGGCCATCCCTTGCGAGACTTTCTGTAGTGCACCCAGTAGTGTTAGATATCGGCTGGAAACTATTTTGTGCCTCGCAAGCAGGTAGTGTCTCTCTCTGTCTTGAGTTCAAGGACGCACTGGTAATATTGGGAATGATGCTCTGGCCGTGTCAGTACGGCTCAGCGGTAGGACCTCGGCCTTTGGTTTCAAAGGTCCTGGGTTCGATTCCCTGCTCAGGCAGTCTGACATATAAGTCCACAAGGCAACGTAAATAGGTTTGCATCTGTATTTAGTTATTTCTTGTGAGCCTTTGGCTTTCCCGTCTTTAATGATTATTTCACGTTTAAGTGTTCCATTCGTTTCACTTGGCGGATGGCGCGGCAAATAAGCGTCCCTCCAGTGGTGACGATTGGAAAGTGTTTGTTTATATGTATATACGCACGTGTATAAATGCTGCCTATGGACGTTTCCTTTCGAAATAGGCCGTGTCAGTATGGCTCAGCGGTAGGACCTTGGCCTTTGGTTTCAAAGGTCCTGGGTTTGATTCCCCGCCCAGGCAGTCTGACATGTAAGTCCAAAAGGCAACGGAAATGGGTTTGCATCTGTATCTAGTATTCCCGTCTTTTTTCTCTAGCCTGTAAAGGATGCGTATCCCAGTCACAGTCAGTTTTGGTACCTTTAGTAACACGATATTAGGAGTCAAGTTGGCCTGATGATTACCATGACCATCTCACGTCCCAGCGGTCCCGGGTTCGAAGCTGGCCTCAGCCATCCTTGGCATATTCGGAAATAGATTAAGGACCCTGTGGTGTCTCATGCTCATGTCGATCGTGGCATGTAAAAGATACTAGGAATTTCCGATGGGATTTACCTAGCAAAATTGTCCCTCTTTCCTTCTAGGGCTATGGCTAACGCTGGGCACGCGTCAAACAACAACAGTAATATGAGACCTACGATCTATAGTCTCTGGGTGGATGCATAATCTCTAGGCATTGGAATGGGGTTACGGGTCGGACCCTGCATACCATACACCCGACGACCTATCTGTGGTGCCTTGGCACCCTCATACTGAGTGATGATGGAATGGCATCAAAGGCTTAGGCCAGGGCACTCCTTTTTGCATGACTATCCTTCCGTATTGGCTGGTCACCAAGAGCGACCTGTCAGTGTGAGGAGTTGGATACAGTTCCACACTCACCGTTTGGCTGCCCACTTCTACAAGCACATTGCGTTGAGCTCTGCTGGAGAGATTTCACTTTGCGAGGGTCTGGGACTGCATGTTCCACCACACTCCTCACACACTGTTGCGCTTACGTGCAGTAAGTAGTACCCGCTGCAGGACATCTGGGAAAGCCAGGCATCAAGTTCCTCAGTTTCTTAGTTCCTTAGTTACTGCAATACCGTTTTTGTAATCCAGCTACTGGCAGAGAGGTGCGTAAATCAGCTGATGTATACACAGTTTTTTGTTTTGTTTTGGGTTTATGTTTTTAGTCTTCGTTTCAGTTAGAAGCAGAGCGCATGACTGTGGGCTCTTAGCCAGCGCTTAATAAATCTGTTAATTCGTTGTTGCAGCAAAATGGAAGTAGCACGGCGATGCATGTGAATTTGTGCGTTTTTCGGAACAATTACAAGATATTCAAACCACACGGTCTGGCTGGAAATGAAAGGTCCAATTTCGAGACAAGGTTATAAAACACTACACCCATTTTAATCAAGACTCTTACTTGTACACTTTCAGTCAGAGTGTTACTAGTAGTACACAGTCAGAGGATTACGGTTACACAGTCAGAATGTTACTAGTACACATTTTTTTTTCTTAATACGTCAACGAAAGTTGTAACATCTCTTCGTGATTTTCCGAGGGGGACGAAGCACTCTTCGCAAAAACACGTCATTATGTGACGCTACTATGACTTTGTTCTCCAGACGGTCCGGTTGAATGGTCTCACAACGACAATTGTTTCCAAGGACGGGGAGAAGGGACTCGCATTCCGCCGCACGAGGACATTGTCTCGGAATCTTTTACGCGCCATCAAATTTAATAGTAACGCAACGTGGGGGTGATACATTGCTTTAGTGGCACTCTTATTTTTGGTGATGTGCCATTTGGACATAGCCAGCAGTTATTGTCCACGATTCATCACACGCAGTACAGAAGAGTCAAACTTTGTTGCGGGCTGCTCATTATTATTATTTTTTTTTGTTGGTAGTCGTTAGTGTGTCCTTGGAGTAGGGCGGTGTGTAGAGAAGGAAGGACGCGTTAAAATCCGGGATAAAACAAGACATGCGGGTAAGTTAAAGATTTGAATTCTTCCTTCCCATGGCAAAATTATTTTTATGCTATTTACGTAACAGCGGGTATACGATCACAGTTAGCGAAATCCACCCAAAACCAAAACTGGTACGAGAAGTCGCCAAGTTTACAAAAAGGGTCAGCCTTTCAAAATAGTGATATCATTCAACCAGGGAGAGGCCGCCAAGGTTAATCCGATTAGCCAAGTTAATCGCACCTACTAATAGTTCGAAGGTTAAATGAAAACTAGAAGATTGCTATTAGCGGTAGCAGTCTTCAAGTTTTCATTTAACCTTCGAACTATTAGTATAGTGCGATTAACTTGGCTAATATGAGTGACCTTGGCGGCCTTTCCCTGGTTGAATGATATCACTACTTTGAAAGGCCGACCCTTTTTGTAAACTTGGCGGCTTCTCTTACCAGTTTTGGTTTTGGGTCGATATCACGACTTTCATAAGCCTGTGAATGTAAAAAAAATCCCATGGTGTAATTCTCACCCCTACCTTTTTTGTCTGGAGGTATTTTATTGTATGAATGTTCTCATTCATAATTTTCACATTTGCTATTGTCATTCCAAATAAATTAATAACAAGAGTAACAGTATGATAATTGCAAGGATCTAATCAATTCTAATGGAATAAAAGATACCCTGTGTCTTATTGAACCAGTAATGAGAAATTTATTCGGGTCGTGGGGCAGATAATTCATTTTGAATTCGCGTACCGTAAAAAAGATTTGGATTTGGTGGGGAAAAAAACGACCAAACCTTTGCAATAAAAGATACTCCGTCTTTTAGTGAACCACCTATTTGCAACAACAATGAATTCTTACAATTAGGTACTGAAACGATAAGCGTGTAACACTTAAGTATGTTATAATCTACTGTTGGATGACAATGTAAATAATGGTTACAACAATAATTGTGCACTTACGAGCCACTTCAGGACCACGTGCTTCTAGCTGCAACCTCCATTTTAGAAAAAGGCACTTCCCCATATGACGCTTTACCTGTCTGCCGAAATTTAGATCTGGCAACTTTCCCTAATAAGCTGTAGACATGTCGTTATACCCTATGAGAATTAACGAGGGAGCCTGCGGAATAGTTACTAGTTACTTACTAGTTACCAGTAACACAAATCAACGTTATTGAGGACACTTTCTCTCCATGACGGACACGTTCCTACATATTTGTGTTGATTTTTGCTTTGTTACTGGACACCTGATTCAAACGATTTGCAAAGATTTCTACCGCACGGGAAATTTACAAAAGTATGCTGAAATCACGTGTAAGTTGGTTTCAGTTAAAAGACACAGTCTGCTAGTGAGCCGCCATCTGACAACAATTACACTCTAACAATTACGCTCTAACAATTAAGCTCCAACAACAATAAAACGTCTACTTGGCGGTGACACACTAGCGTGTGTCTAGATACCGACTGTGGAAAAATGTGGGCTTTATTACTGTTTAGTCCTGCGCTTTTCCACTGGTGTGGTGCGTTTAGTATAATTACTAGCAATTAATGGAGTGATTTTTCATCAGACCACGCATGAACGTTTTCATCAAATGCTTCCTGGAACCAATAACAACGCCCAGACTTGGATTGAGTCACTGGGTTATTCGTGTCAAGTTTTCGGCCAGATCATTAGGTCATTTGGGACAAGTTTTCGGCCATGTCACCGGGTCATTCGGGCCAGGTCACCTAGGTCATCCGGATAAAGTTTTAGGCTAGTCACTGGATCATTTGGGTAATGTTTTCGGCCAGGTCACCGGGTGACGCAGGTTAAGTTTTTGGCCGGATCGCTCACCACCCGCGGAAATGACACGGAATTCTGGGTTAAAATCAGTGACTCAGGGACTGGGTGAACCAAGTGACCAAAATAAAAGTCGTATATAAGAATGCCGTTTTATAGAAAGGACTTACCAAATACACGTTGATTAATGAAAGCAAATTTCTTTTTCAATAAATTGTTGCGAGTTTAATTCCGGATTTCAACGTTGGAATTGTACCACCCCAGCAAGGTTATGCAGATGACGTCATTTGTGAATGTAGCCATTTTACGTACGTCATAGGTCCTGCAAATCTGGTCCGATTTTTGTTCTGTTTTCTTGCATTGGTAATGTCTCTTTGTTCCCTTCATATTCCTAATTTATACATATTAGTGCATAAATAAGAAGCATATTTAAGAATGCATATTTAAGAAGCTAGCAATTGGATGACCTTGATAATATTTGGCAAGTTCATCCATTTCTTGTCCAATCAGTGGCCCCTCTTGACCTCATGACATCATACCGGGTCTCATACCATATCGTTCAGTAGTCCTTTAGCTATTAAGGTGAGCCACAACGTAACTATCACCCTGTAGATTATGCGCACACTCAGCGATTCACCCTTTATATCTGCCTGGCAATGAGTTTCAGGTAGTTCTGATGGAGAGGTCTTAGCATGTTTATCGTTCCTTCGCGAAAGGCAGCTTACCACAGTTCTGCTCGCGCTGATACTGACGTGCAAGTGATAACAATTTGAAAACAGATTTTATAGCACTTCACGGAGCTCAACTTATTTGTATCTATTTACATAAACCTCTTTACCTACTATCGGCAGTTCAATTTTTTGTTGGTGTGCGGAACCGAATTTTTGTAGGGTTATATTTTATGCGGTTCAGAATTGTCGTACGATCTGTTATTTTGGGACCGATTTGTCGGGGACCAAATTGTCATGGACCCCTTTGGAACACACGGGGCGAAATTGAAAATCAGCTATCTTTTGCGTGCAATAAATGTACTACATATTAAGGAAAATTAGAAAATTAAGGAATTTTTTTCCCCCTCATATGGTACGGCACTAGCTAGTATATTTTATTTTTATATTGGAGTAAACCTTTCTGAGTCGTTCGTTACTATGGATTTCAACAAAAATTAACAACGAAAGCATTCGTAATGCAGTGAAACCTACGATTGCATTCTTTCTTAATTTTTTGTAGACGTTTGTTATTAGGGCAGTACTTTATGAACATCCTGTGTATAAAAAGTTCCCTTACAGAAAAAATACCGACAAAGCATTTTGGATAATTTGATTTAAACACAAATGCCAGTGGACCAGGTTTGTTTCCAAATGTCGCAAAGGAAGGCACAATAACTTAAAGAATGTCCAGAATTATACCGCCCATTTCCTCTCTACGAACGTTCAGAATGTTCTTAGAGTCAATTTTCACATCAACTGCAGTTCGGTTTCTGCATCTAACATTAAAATTCACTCCATCGCAAAAATCTTTCGAATTTCAGCCCGTATGAACCCGATGTATGTCAAGTGCAATGCTTGGGTAGCTCTGCTTGGCACTAATATTCAACATTCTTGACTCGACAGTCCAGATGGAATCCTGGAATTCAACTAGGCATGCCTGAAAAGAATTCCACAAGAGGGCCTTTTTCCCCCGACGTCCGTTTTGCCGTTTGTTTGATCCCCCCTAAAAGTTTTAAATTCCTGCTGCGTTTAACGATGGTATTAGTATATGCTGCTCAACAATCTTGAAAAGAAAATAGAGATGCAATTCGGCAATATAAAACAAGTGGTACCGGCCAAAGCCTCATGTGGATAGAGCAGTGACACGACGTGGTACTATTGTATATAACTCTATGCTGGAGCCGTAATGGGTTAGACGCAAGGGGCACTGCAGAGAGAAACAGAAGGGCGTCATACTGAAGCCGATGCTGTTAAGAGTGATTTCTTAAACCTAAAACGCGCGATTTTTGTTGTTGAAGAAAACAATGTTATTTTAAGCCTAAGAAATCCGTTCTTCCGTTGTTTTTCCCTCAATTTTTATGTAGTGCACCTTGTAGTTATGCCCTCCAAAACTCATACTGCTGCCAAGCTGGTGCCAATATGGCGGCAAATGTCACTGCT
>JAHWFP010098999.1:0-11568 GCA_023313725.1 Lithobius niger | reverse complement strand
TGCCTTTCACAAGTTTCAAACTCGCAGTAAGAGTTGCCATCACCAAATTGTTGCAACGTACTGGTCACAAACGGGTCTTTTACTGGACAAAAACGACCTATTAGCAACAAACATTTTTGAGCAGTTGGTGTGCAGAGAGTGCTAGAATCAGCACACTTACCGTTCACAAGTTTCACACTCACAGTTGGAATTACCATCACCGAAATGTTGCAACTTTCTGGTCATTACGACCTATTAGCAGCCAACATTTTTGAGTAGTTGGTGTGCAGAGAGCGTTAGAGACATCACACTTGCCTTTCACAAATTTCACACCGGCAGTTTGAGTTGCCAACACCAAAATGTTGCAACATAATGATAGTTTACTGGACAAACACGACCTAGTATCAACCAAAATTTTGAGCCTTGGTGTGCGGAGAGCACTAAGAGAAGAGCACCAGACAAAAACGACTTGTCAGTAACTAAAATTTGTGAGCTATGGGCCTACAGCAGGTCGTAGCAGAGTTAAAAAAAAGTCCTCTTACGAGTCTACCTGAAGTTTAACAAAATAGTGTTGCAGCATTAAGTTTTGCCATGTCACCTAGCAAACACTCTCCTGTCCCTTTAAAAATGTTGAACTTCTAAACACTATGATTTAAAAAAAAAGTCTTCGCAGTAACGTAGCCGTCGCGTGATCCGTCTTCAGTGAAATGCATCAAGAAACAAAACAAAAAAATCTCTTGTGAATCAAATATGAGTTTAGGTAACGTTCTGTTTTATAATTTAAGAAATATTACCCTGCATATCAACTTTCGACTACGTCGCTTAACTAAACACATAAGGCCTGTTTTCTTTTTACCGTCTAAATTACAAGGTAAACTAATTTCATGATAGTCAGTAGAATATTAATTTGTCGTCTAACTGAAGACAGCGTAAACGGAATAAAGAGAGAAAATATTTCCCATATTCTCGCAAGTCAGGCAGCAGATAAACACATACAGAGAAACGCTACGCACGAAAACACTTGGTGCTATGTAAGTGAAGTGAAAAAGATGAAAAAAATGTTATTAGATTCCAAGGTACGAAGTCCTTTTTTTTTACTGCTGAAATTATGTCGAGAGGGAGAGAGACAATTTTACTAAGGAACACCTAGGAACTTATACATGTCACAATCAACGTGAGCTCAAGAGTATTTCTGGGGCCGTTCTCTTCCCGAAAGCACAGGAGGTGCGGTAAGGCCAGGCTTAAGCCCATACCGAACGCTGACCCAAACTGGCTCAAACTCAGACTTGAAATGGCGTCATAACAATTCAGTGCCATTCACCACCCGACTTCTTTCAAAAGTACCAATATGGCGGTGAATGGCACTCTATAGCCACTCATAATATGGTATTTTGAGTGAGTGCCACTCTATAGGCGCTCACAATTACAAATCACACCGTCAGATGTATTTTAAGTCTGAGTTTGAGTTTGAGTCAGGGTTCAGAATACTGGCCTCATAGACTTGAAATCTCTATAGGAGACTGTCAACCATTCGGCTACTCTGACGCCCTCTGGGTATCCACATATAGGTCGCAGAAGTCGCTGAGTAGAAAACCCGTCTACCACCGGAAAAGACACCAAGAATTAAAGATTACGTTAGTTGGACGTTCATTCAACTTAAATGAACGTTCTAAAATACAAGTCGAGTAACAAAAAAAACTGTTCCGCTGAGAAAAGGGTTTTTGGTAGAGGTTGGTGAGGATTTTTGCTGGACATTTGTTCCGTGTAGGGTATGTTAGCCGATCTTGATCCTACGCCGGGAACATCTAGTTTATGATATTGCAACACATGTGAACATGGCTTAAAGAACTTACTGATTTTCCAGCGTAGAAAGGGTCGATATCTTTCAGTGGTTTTCCAGTATTTGATGGTGGTAATTCTCGTTGTCGCCAGGTTGGAAGGGGCAGTCCATCTTCTAGCGTATAGTCTGGCCATGTTTCACAATCGCCAATCGAGTCTTCAGTCAAGCGAGCGAAATATATTTTTTCATCTTGTTCTTCTTCGCCTTCTTCTCTGACAATTTCTGGGTCGTCCGCCATCTTCTTGGCATAAATGAAAAATCAGACGATGATACTAAAAATAAATAATAATGATAATGGTCAGAACGGTGGACTGTTTTTATAATTCCCCACTCCAGTTTTAGTGGCTGTTTCTTTTTTTTTTAGTGCCAGTGAGCTGCTAAAGTCGTGGTGGCTTGGTAGTGATAGAGTCGTAATGACTCGGGGGTATGGGAGGGTGAATGCAGTGGTGATTCTACTGGGTGCAGCCGGGGCACTCTTCCCTTTCCATTGTGAGAGGTCTTACTGTTCCGTGAATTTTTATTATTTAATGCATAAATAAGGGGAAGGTGTGCAAATGGCCTCGCATAATCTGTAGATACTAAAAACTTATATGAATACAAAAGTCTACGAACCTAAAGTTTAAAATAGCCATTATGTAGGGGTGCCGCTAGGTTCGGTGATTGGTCCTTTACTTTTTATTTTATTTTTAAACGATTTGAACTACAACCTGGCACTCGCAGACCAGGCTAAATTTACGGATGACTTAACGGCATATTCTTAATGACGGCTCAACGTAAAGTCTGAGCTGGTGCTTTGCTAAGTCATGGCAAAGCCTGGGCCTAGCTCAGACTCACTCACTTTAGTATCTGTAATGAAATCCAGGGTCAGACTTGGCAAAGTAAATCTTTGGCTTAAGTTTGAGCGTAGCTCACGTTCTTCTCTTCCCTTACCCGAGGAAAAATCTCCGTGACGACTTTGAAACTTTAAGCACGTCCGGGATAATGTGTACCTAGAACTGAATGTACAGAAGGAGCCAACAAGGTGTTGAGTGAGAACGTTAGCCTCACTCAACACCTTGTTGGCTCCTTCTGTATATTCTGAACTTTGGTGTTTTTGTTACTGTATATATACCTAGAACTGGGCAGTTTTCTTATGGTTAAAGGCACATAAATCCCTCCGTTCTGGCCGCTTTACTCTGCGTCACCTACGCTAAAATATAGTTCAAACGACCGCAGGGCGCATTGCTCTACGACACTAGTCATACTCATTTCGGGGCCGCTGCAACGTGACACATCGTACGACCAAGTCGCAAACTTGAGCGAAGGATTAATTATCCTTCCTCCAGGGCCGCGGCTTGCCAGCGATGTGGCGGGAGTTATATACCGCTCGGACCGAGCCGTTTAAAACAAGCCTAATAACATTCACGCGCCACTACTGACATCTGCATCGTACCCTTAGACTAGCAAATGAAAGGTAAATCAGTTTATATAAAACTATTTCCGGTAATGTATCGAGTGAAACTGTTAAAATATACCGGAAGGAGTTATGTGCCTTTAACGAGAAGGTGGCAAAGGATTAAGCATACGTTTTCTTAGCAGTTTTCTTATGTGTGTAGGAAAGATGGTAAAGGGCTAATGATAATTTTTCTCAACGAGTTTTCGAATGTTTATAGAGAAGGTAGTAAAGGGGTAATTACAATTTTATCAGGAGTTTTATGTTGTAAAAGAAGTAGGTAAAGACTTAAACATAATATTTAGCTGTACCTCATTTCAATATCAGCAGGTCATCAAATCACAGCCCCACCTTATATAGTCTTGTGAGTAGACATTTGTCTTTTTATCAGACCTTGGCTAGTAAACTATCCGGCCCGACCTACAACAATATTAGGGGAGTTGACAAAATGGCCGCCACGACTGATTCATTTCGTCGAGGTCTGTTCTTCGAGGAAACATTTTTGTACGTAGAGACGCGACATCTATTGGCAGCTAGTGACTGTTTTCAAAATAATAATTAAAATCTTTACGTAGATTTTCGTGACAAATTTGTATTATCTAAAAAAGTATTTTCACATAGTTTTTAAAGATATCACTCCAGCCAGAGTTAGTTGGCAATTTGTACGGCCGGTGTTGCTCTCGGTGACAGAAAGCGGCAACGAACAAATCAATCGCATAAGTGGCGTTTTCGACGGATATATTGCCCTCCCAAGTCACGTATGCTATTTTTCATCCAAGATCCGGCCGGTACTGTAGTAGAGCCCTGATAGACTGACACTGAATAATAAGTGAAAACTATTTAGCACACACAAAATCAGACTGTGTATATATTCGAATAGCTGGATTAGCAAAAGAAATTAAATTATAATAATGCTACGACAGGTGGTTGTTTACGCTTGTTATCAGTTAGATCGTTTTAAGGATTGTGTTCCTCAGCAGATTGAAGGAGGAAAGGAAGTTCCGATTCCGCTGTGATCTTTTAGGTTTTTTTGTGGTCTGCTGCTGGCTTCTGTGGTCTTTTGCGGGAGTGAAGTGAACAACGTCAATCCCTATGGAATCCTGTTGAGTCTGAATACGGCTGCCTGTCTATATCGTGCCTAGGCGCTTCTTTACATCAAACGTTCGCTGTTGTCCAAGTGGTATGTACTTCATGAAGGACTGCCTGATGAAAGTTTCATATGATGTGTTGCAGTAAAATGCCTCTTGTTAACTTAGTAATGAATATTTGATAATATATTTAAGTGCGACCACCAGTTTACTGTAATAAAGGAGCAATAAAAGGGCGAAGAGATCATGAAAAAAATAGCTAGTGACATCTATACACGATTACGTATTTACTAGAAGAAGCCCGTAGTAAACACTCCCGGGAGTTAAAGTGTCCCACCCAATTGTGGGCTTTTATGTAATTTTGTGTTTTTATTGTGACCAAGACAAAAAAATAGTGCTTTTGCCGAAAATTAAATCAAGTGTTCCCGATGATCTTGTGGTTTTTCCATCACTGACCGGAGTGAATTTTATTGTTTTGAAGGTTCTTTAATTACAATTTTGTGTTATTGGCTAACGAATGCAGGTTGAGTAAGTGAAGCTAATTGAGACGACTGTTTTTTCGCTAACAGGCACTGTGAACATCGGTTTATTTCCAGTTTGGCGTCCTTCTTCCCCTTTGCCTTCTTGGGGAAACCCGTGTCGTTTAATGTTTGTTAACAACTGTGAACAACGGCTTATTTCCAGCATCGATATCATCTGTTTAATCTCAGCCAACGCCTTGCGGCTGTAGTTTGCTGATTCGTATTGTTGCCAATAACAATGTTTAAAATAATACAAAACAATGAAAATGATCATTCAGGGCCAAGTAACTGTGGAATGGACGACCAATTGAAATTCTTAGTTCAAGTGCAAATCTTTACCACGGGAGCTGTCCATACAGACCATCCGCGCCGTCACTCATTAAATATTAACGGAGGAGATGCTGGAATTCAAAAAAATTCGGCTTGGCATGCTTTTAATATAATAGACTAACCACATCGCTCGCTCCGTTGGCGTCGTCTCGCTTCGCTTGAGGAAGTTTGCATGAACAAACTATGACGTCATGAACAAACATCGAGACTCTTTTCTGTAGTCAATATATTTTCTTAATGCAATTTAATATTCAGCATTTAAATTTTGTCGTGTATTGCTACACTTCTTTAAATAAGATTGGATTTGTCACCATTCGTCTGGATGGGTCATCCCACGCCTGTATTCTGCGTTGCTTCGATTCTTCTTTGCCACACCCGCTACTAATTTTGCAACCTGATCTCTGTTGTCAAAATGGAAATTGTTGAATTAACGTCCTTTTCAACTGCTAAGGTTGTCTATGGGGAAGAAGGACAATATATTTTTTTAATTCAAATAAATTTTGCTTCATAAACTGTAAAGTATAAGCAACGCCAGAGCCGGCCACCGTCAACCACACATCACTTGTAATTTGTGCTAGTACTACATTTTACATGGGTTTTCTTGTTTCACTCATTTTAAGAATTTTGTTTTGTTTACGTCATCAGGTGAAAACGCAATGGCCATGAACAAACCTCGAGACCCTTTTATGTTGTCAATATATTTTCTTTATGCAATTTAGTATTTTGCATTTAAATTTTGTCGTGTGTTTGCGTAGTGTAATTTATTTTTTAACTGCTAAACGGGTATTCTGCGGTATTGCGTTTTAAATATCCATAAATCAACTCCATAAGCCTTTCCACCCGTTCACTGACTGCACGTGCTTCGTTATTGACCGTTGTCCCCAATCCATTGTTACCGCACGTTCTGTAAACTTCGTGGCTTCCATGAAAAAAAAAAATGTGTCAACAATCGTCGACGTCACGTATTGTTGTGTGATTGTTGCAAACGATCATTTTTCGTTAATTTGGGGCATTTAGGACCTAAATTTGAATTTATGAATACGCCTAAGAGAAATTCGGAGAAATTTTCTTTCTTCCAAACCCTTTCTGTAATTTTTGAGGCCACTATTTCAAGAGGAGTAGAAGGGCACACATAAATAAATAAACACACTGAACGATTTTAATTATGTTATGCTAGCCACATCGCTCGCTCCGTCGGCGTCGTCTCGCTTTGCTCGAGGAGATTTGCATGAACAAACTATGACGTCATGAACAAACATCACGAGGGTAAACTTATTTGTATGAGTTTTTCGCGTATTTGAGTCATAATATCAAGTTACAGCCATGAAAATAGGCCTAATCGAAGCGCAATTTTATTATCTTTCATTTAGTCCTAATCCCAACTTTGTAGGTGCCTTAGTTCTAGAGCAGTAGAGGTACAAACACGCATGCACACACGAAATTTAGTAATTACTATTTAAATTTTGTGGTGTGTCTGCGTAACGTAATTTAATTTAACAGCTAAACGGGTATTCTGTATTGCATTTTAAATATCCATAGATCAACTCCAACAGCCTTTCCACCAGTTTACTGCACGTGCTTCATTCTTGACCGTTGGCCCAATCCATTGTTGCTGCACGTTATGAAAATTTGGAGGCTTCCACACAAAAAAAATAATCTGTCAGCAATCGTTGACGTCACGTTGTTGTGTGATTGTTGCTGATTGTTGCAAACGGTCATTTTTCGTTAATTTGGGGCATTTAGGACCTAAATTTGAATTTAAGAATAAGCCTAAGAGAAATTCGGAGAAATTTCCTTTCTTCCAAACCGTTTTTCCAATTTTTGAGGCCACTATTTCAAGAGGAGTAGAAGGGCACACATATAAATAAATAAACACACTGAACGATTTTAATTATGTTACTAGCCACAACGCTCGCTTCGCTCGCTCCGTTGGCGTCGTCTCGCTTCGCTCGAGTAGGTTCCTTAATGCTACACCTCTTTAAAAAAGGTTTAGGAGTCTACGTACGTTGTCACTATTCGTCTGTAAGTGTCATCCCTTGTAACGCCTGTATTCCGCATGATTCTGTTGGATCGACTCGTGTGGATATTTCTTGTTGAAGCTCCTATGCCTCTGACGTCCAAAAAGATCAGAATGTAGTGTGCATTTTTCCTAATGCTTCAACTCATAACCAAACTATTTGGACTATACATTGTGACGGTTACTGTATTAATGTCATCCCAGAATAATTGTAATGTTAGCATTACGTATCTGCCTGTTGGTTATTTTGTGTTGGGGCCGATGAGCTTTTATTTAAGAGTCGTCCATTTCAACTACTGACTAAATATTTAGCCGATTACTTAGTACTTGTATTTAGGAAAAAGTGCTGTTTCTGATGACAAACGCTGATTTTCGTTCGCTTCACTCACTCAATCAGCGCAAACATTACCTCAGATATGTGCCTGGATCAATGTAATTTGGACCAACTCGTACTGCACATTTTCACTGTAAGTTTGGCCTACTCGTTTCAGCGTCTCTCCGCTTTTGTCCCAACCTTTAATGCGTTTAATTTGGGGCTACCTTGTAAAAAAGCGTTTCTCCCAAAACCTAGCCACGAACCTGTGCGCTTTCTACAGCGACTTGATGCAAAACTCCAAGTTTAAAACAGACAATAAAATTTTGAGCAAAGCTGCGTGTTTGCTAATTATTACTGAGTTGACTTACTCCTTGTTAGTATGTTGCCGCCATACCATTGTTACTGGACAATCCCGAAAAGTTCGAGGCTTGCACGAAAAAAATTTGGTCAACAATCATTGACGTCATGTATTGTTGTGTGATTGTTGCTGATTGTTGCAAACTGTCATTTTTTCGTTAATTTGGGGCATTTAGGACCTAAATTTGAATTCAAGAATACGCGTAACAGAAATTCGGAGAAATTTCCTTTCTCCGAACCCTTTCTCCAATTTTTGACGCCACTATTTCGAGGGGAGTAGATGGACACATAAATAAATAAATAAACACACTGAACGATTTTAATGATGTTAGATAGATTTCCACGTCGAACTGCGTATCTATGGTTGATGTAACGCAAGATAAGCGCATTGCCATCGGACATAATGTGGTCATGTAGATGGGATAAAATCGATACCACTTAGGCAGTGGGTGGTTATAATACCACCTCTGAAAATGCCACTAGAACAACAATGCCACCAACCAGAATGCCACCCACGTCCTTCCAAACTGCCGCCTTACAAAATGCCACCCTTACCGTTTAAACCCTATAGTAATTTTTGCTTTAATGTTGGTTTGCGGGGGAGTAGGGGGAAGAACAGAGAGGAAAAACGTTTTTATATTACTTTCGTATTTTCAGCTCTCGGTCAATCCACCCCTTCGGTTAGATTATACAAGAACACGAATAAGGCAGGAACGACGGCATGGTAAAAGTTCAGTAATGGTCGTCGAGTTCCTACTTTCTCCTTTGTTTCCTATTTTTCTTGTTCACTGGTCGCTTGCTACACTAAACTAATGCGAACTAAATAGCAGGAACCCGATTAAATGTAAAAGAAAATAGGGGATTGAGCACACGTTACATAAAACCAGAATTAAACAGGACGGAAAGCCGACGGCTCAACAAGAGTCAAATAAATACAGATGCAGACCTATATATTTACGTTGCCTTTTGGACTTATACGTCAGACTGCCTGAGCGGGGAATCGAACCCACGACCCCTGAAAACCAAAGGCCGAGGTCCTACCGCAGAGCCAGACTGACACGGCTTGACAAGAGGTCGTGGGTTCGATTCCCGCTCAGGGAGTCTGACATATAAGTCCAAAAGGCAATGTAAATAGGTCTGCAGCTGTAGTTACATGAAACCAGACACACTTTTCAAAAAAAGTCGTATCAATCAACCCGGTGCACGAGATCACTGCACGTGGTTCTCATTAGAATGTTTTACAGTAAGTTAAAATGCTTTACGTTTGGTTGGCTTTTCTCCGGCGTAAGATTTAGGTTCTGAAGGGTGCTATCTAAACGAGCTTTTGCCGGCTGTTTTTGCTGAGTTGTACGATCGAGCGTCTATTGACTTCAGACAAAGCTGCAAGACACAGCACTCATGAAAGAGGTACGTGACCCAAGGTCACCCACAGCGTTAAGACCTATCCGTTACTAGCACTGGCTGAAAATCAATTTGAAATGTCTACGATAAGACGTATAGCGAGTGTCACTGCCTGAATTGTAAATTGGTGCGTGGGAGACGCTTCTCATGTTGGATTCATGACGTGATGTTTACGGTTGTTACTATAGCAAGTGATGTATTCTTCCACATGACGTCAGTGACTAATGATTCTGTCCATTACGGCGAATATTGACTCGAGTTAATGCCTTCGTGGAGGTTGTTGTACAGCTAGGGACCTTTCGTTAGCTAGGTACTATTTTTTTCCGCTAGTTTCGTCCCGTTTTGCCATTTCCGACGAAAAAATGTGTATACGATAAATCAGTCAGTCAGTCAATCTTCATGAACTGGGTTGGGGGTCTGACAGATAACTATAGTAATAAGTGCTTGGTTTGACGCACGTACTTTGTAAACAACTTTTCCTTTTTTTTTTAAATCTTTTGGAGCAATACTTCATCTGAAACATACTGCTCAAAACGGCTAAATTTTGACCATTACTAGACATTACAAAAGTAGAATTTAAAAAGTTTAGTGTGTGTGTGTGGGGGGGGGGGGGCGGACATGATGATTTGAACCGGAAATAATCCAGGGTGCTGAGATGTTCAGATATGGAAGGAAGGAAGGAGGATATGCAAAGAAGGGCACGTCAACACAATTGATTATTTACGACCACACCCTGATAAATCTTGGCTACTTTTGGCCCACATTAGCTACAACCAAGTGACTAGTAGATATAAATAGGGGGGGGGGGAATTGAGGCTTAATGGCGCGTCGACAACTTGGTCATTAGCGCCAACCTCAGTCACAGTGCAGTGGTCCGGGTTGCCACTGCACCACACATTACAGAGATGTCTTGTCATACATCTGTACCTCCTGCAAAAATTGAAAAACACCGGACAGGAGGACAGACTTATCGCCCAACTGACGCGCAATGTCATGCGGAAGATGGAACCGACGACGAACACCATCAAGATGGCGACAATCAATATAAATAGGGAAGTGAACGGGATGACAACAGAGCACAAAATAAGTAGATGTGGACAAAGAACCCAGAGAATAAACGTCAGACAACATAAGATACTTTATTGTTTAAAGTTGAAAATTGTGGTATTGTTGGGAATCTCACTAGATGGATCTCTGCCTTTTTGAGCAACCGAACACAACGGGTATCTATTGCCAACACACTCTTCTAGTGTTTCTGTGCCATGTGGGGTGCCCCAGGGCTCTGTCCTGGGGCCACTGCTTTGATATTTACTTAAATGACCTGAAGTTTGTAAATGATGATATATTCGGGTATAAATTTGCTGACGATCTAAAAATTGGCACTGAAAGTTACCTGCAGTGCGGATCTGTCAGTCTTGATCAGGAGTCCCAAAACGTGGCCGAGTGGTCCCGCAGATGGCAACTTCCCATCTCAACTAACAAATGTTTTACCTTCCATGTTGGCCATCAGAACGTTTGTTCCAATTATCGTTTGGAGCAATCTACGCTGCCATCGGTCTTGGAGGTTAGAGACCTTGGTGTTTGGCTTTCACACAACCTGAAGTCATCACTCCACTGTCACAAAATCTCAGGTCAGGCTTATTGTCGGGCAGCCATTGTAAACAAATGCATTACGTCAGGGCACTGGCGCACTAAAGTATGGGCCTTCAAGGTTTTTGTAAGACCACTCTTAGAGTATGCGACCCCAGTGTGGTCACCGCATCTAGTGGGGTATATTGCCCTTCTTGAGGCTGTTCAGCGTAAATTTACAAAGCGTCTTCCAGGCTTTCGAGATCTGAGGTACTCGGAACGTCTTAATCAGACTGGCCTGGAACTACCCGAGTTGAGACGTATTAAGTTTGATCTTATTTTAACATTTAAGATTTTGCATGGTCTTACTGCTGTGAGCCTCCCATTCTTTGATTTGGCCCCGGGTCATATTTGTACTAGGGGTCACCAATGGAAACTTGTCAGGCAGGTTTCTATTCACAATACTCGCCTGAATTTTTTCTCGGTTCGGGTGGTCCGTATTTGGAATGCTCTGAGTAAGCATGCTGTAAACCAGTCCACAGTGGAAGGGTTCCGCCGCTCGCTGGCATCTGAGAATCTTCTGCCCTTTCTTAAATACCAAATCTAGGTCACGGTGTCAGTGGCTCATCGCCCTTCCGTTTTCCTACCACCATGACGTGGTTGAAACTATATATTATTATTATTATTATTATTATTATTATTATTATTATTATTATTA
>JAHWFP010098997.1:0-11683 GCA_023313725.1 Lithobius niger | reverse complement strand
AGGGCGGTCCCTAGCTGTTGGTTAGGAGGGACGGAAAGAATAGATCCCCACCTTTCAGAATATCCTACGCATGTCCATTTCGGGTTTTTAGAGGGCACTTTGAACACGAAAATCAATATAACAACCAATTGAAAAAAAGGAGCATTCGCACGAATTAATAAGGGTTACATATTTGAAATACGATTTTGGGGAAGAATGGTTGCTTTTACGTAAAAGATGTCTATCACCTTTCCTGTCAACAATTATGTGCCGAACGTTTTTGTTTTACATTATGCTTTTGATTTGTTGACGGTTAAGGAGTTAAAGCCCCCCCAAAAAAAGTTTTTCAGTGGCCATTTTGACCACCATCTTGGATTTAAGGGTTCATGGGTAAATTTCGAAGTGGCTCCATATCTAAAAATGATGATCTTACAGGCATGCACATTCATCATACCGATTTTCATGCTTTTATGAATGTTTCTTCTGCTTTGCCACCTAGGTAATTTTTGCTCTCATTGCGTGATCTTTGGGTCACTTTTGTCTTTCAATTTGGGATCTTATGGACTCTTACCATCAAATTTTGCATCTTCGAATTATTTTAACAAGTTTGTTTTATAAAAAATGTAATTTTTTCTGCATTAATACAAAAGGATCTTCAAGTCGTAGTAGCAATACGTTAACAGAACAAGGCCTTCAGCAAATCGAACAGCCAACTCAATTTTTCCAACTCATTTTTTTTTTATTTTGCCAACCGCACCCGATTTTCATGAAGTACGGATTTAGTTCACGTTCTGTTTTAACTAAAACCAGATAGTATGGCTAGCAGACGAACTAGTAAATCATATTTGTGAGATTATTTGATATCACGACTTCAGACGGCGAACACTTCGCAGAAGTCCTTATACTAATTTTTGTTTTATGCAGATTTTGTTAACCTTTCTGCTTTACCTAAGAAAGATTTAAATCCTAGCAGTGATGTTGCGTTTTGGTATGTTAATATATCAGTAACTTTTCTACCACTCTAAAATACCGGTTAGAAGTTGCTCCTTACTGAACTCCCTTCTGGGCACCACTGTCTAACAGAAGATGAAAGATCCTGGGTTTTCCACTTGGATGATAGATCCTGGGTTCTCCAGGTAAATTGTCCTTCTCATCGTCGTGGGACAGATAATCCAATTTGGGTACTGAACAAGAGAGTACCCAAATTGGAGTGTCTGTCCCATGACGATGAGAAGGGTACTGAACAATTGTACCCAAATTGGATTATCTGTCCCACGACGATAAGGGTACTGAACAAAAGAGTACCCAAATTGGATTATTTGTCCCACGACGATGAGAAGGGTACTGAACAAGAGTACCCAAATTGGATTCTGTCCCACGACGATGAGAAGGGTACTGAACAAGAGTACCCAAATTGGATTATCTGTCCCACGACGATGAAGGGTACTGAACAAGAGTACCCAAACTGGATTATCTGTCCCACGACGATGAGAGGGACAATTTACCTGGAGAAATCCAAGCGGAAAATCCAGGATCTTCGACTTGCTACAATGGACAGCAATCAATACTTTGAACAATTAGTCCTTCTTGCAATCAAAATCGAAATTAAGAGAAATTTTTGGCAAAACTAAAAATTGAGTTGGCTATTTTACTTCCTGTAGCCCCTTTTCTGTCTACCTAAATAAAGCGTAGACCGAAAAAAACATTTCATCTTTCTGGTAAAAAATAATAATGCAGAAAAGCCACTGATTGTGGGAGCGAAAAAGTGTGGTAATATTTTCCGAACAAAAATGGTCTACTTGAACGTCAAAATAGCCAATTTTTTGGCGATATAGTCGAAAAAATATTAGGGTTTTCTCGATACTGGTAGCCAATACAGATCCTTTCCAATAATGTGGTGCAGCCGTGATTATTTTAAATGCTTATTAACTTCAGCCCGATGAGTTTTGCATGGCCTACAAGCATTTATTTTATTTTCGTTCGTATATTGCCCACTAGATGACACTTACGACACGTAACGAAATCTCCAGGCCGCCATTGATCCATTCTTACTGTCGCTTCCGAACTTGTAAAATTCACCAAAAGAGGGCGCTTGTCGTCGAGCGACAATCTGACGACTTCGATTATTTTTTTCTTTTTCTGGCGGTTCAATGGATCAATCAAATGGTCCAGAAATTAGTGAATCACTACTGAACATTAAAATATATGTCCTGGCTATTTCACTAATTGTTTCAGTTACTCGAATGAAATTGTGTGATGCCTGCAAAGCCTCACTGTAGTTTTCGTCCTACCCTTGTCGCGTTCTACTATTTTATGATATTACCCATATCGTAACTAAATTGACACGCACATCGCAATGCCCCATTTCACCCGATCAAGTACAAAAGAGGGAAAAAAAAGCTAAAGAAAAAATCTACGGAAAAAATCCAGGTTAAAAAAATACAGAGAAAAAAAATCCATGGCCAAACATTTTAAAAATTTGTTTTGTTAAATTTTTTTTAGCTGTTATTATTATTTTTAATGTAAGTTGATCCTGTAAACTTCATAGCAGTGCTACGAAACTGAAATTAAATGTTCTACAGAAATAAATCTACATGAAGAGCACCCCTCCACAGTTCTGACTGCGTGCTGGTCAAGACTTTCATTTTTCGTATATTCAGGCAGATCTGATTGGGAAGCTTTAGGAAGTTTATTGGGCCCCCCACAATTCAGACTGCGCATTACCAGCGGTACCGGAGGAGCTCTTCCCACGATACGGGTGTCAAGCTCTAACGAGTATCGTAGCACTAATGACGGGAATCGACATTACAAAAAATCCAAATAAAAAAACAAAAAAAAACATGTTGGATTTTTTTTGCTGTAGATTTTATTCCTTTGGATTTTTTCTTTGCATTTTAATTCCTCTGGATTTTCTCTTTCTGGAATATTTGCCTGGATTTTTTCCGTGGATTTTTTCTTTGGGTATTTTTTTTTACCTAGATTCATCGTAGGTATAGAACCACTTTGGTGGGTCGCCGTATTGGACGCCATCTTGGAAAATGGCGTCCAAAAACGTAGTTTTTGCTTATAACTACTAAACCATTCATCTGTCTGAAAACAAATAGGTTACCTACTAAGTTCACGAATAAATCTTTTTTCAAAAAAAAAAGGTCGTATTCATGGTTTGCATAAAATCAGCTCTTCCGGTCCACATTCGTCATTTAATTCCTACTAACTATGTTATTTCTGTTCTATTTACACAAACTAGGTGTCTATAAGTATTATAATTCCTGACTTTAAACCGCAGAAGTGGGAGTTCTGATTACGATAAATCAGTGTTTTTCATTGATTTATGAAATGGGGTCGAGATGAAGTAATCCTGGGGTCGTGAATGGTTCTCATTACCAATAACTGAAAAACTGTAGTCGAGGAATGATTCGTCGTTATTTTCTTTTTCGAGAAGTTGTTACTTCAGATGAATTTGAAGCGTCTGCGCCGAGTTACAAAACGATCCGTTTTTATCAGCACCACAACAGTAGAGCCGAGTTTATATCGGGGCTGACAGTCTAATAATATTTGACTATGCGTTATTGCTCGACCGCAACCAAGTTTTTCACTTTCGCCCGAAAACCAAAACCACTACCGAAACCATTAAATCGGTTTCGGCCGAAACCGGAACCAAAACCTAACATTAATAATAATAATAATAATAATAAAGTTATTAGCGAAACAATGCTCGAAACTTACAAGAAGTTTGTGTGAGCAGCAAATACATACAGCTTTTAATAATATCACTTTTAATAATTAGACAAAAAGTAAGGATAAAATCATTAAATCATGAGTGTGTGGTTTTTCACAGACGTAGACTAGACTGTGTAACGTGTGTTCAATGTAGAAGCCAAACTTGAAGTAGTTGAAGTAGTAGGTGAAGTGACCTAACCTAACCTAACCTAACCTAACCTTATTTAATGCGGAATAATCATGACAAGATTTGGATTACATTATTACGTTCTTTCTCGACACAAGAATCAACGGGAATAGAACACCGGGCTCTGAAGCCCCTGACTTATATATGCTCCGGTCGGATCCAGAGCTCCACCGGACAACCAATCAGCTCGTGAGTTCGTTAACCAATCCAGTTCATGGTTACAAAGTGTTCACCAATCGTGGCCAACAATACTTGGCCACGTTCTCCTGCACGTCCGCTCGTGGTTTTGGCGCAAAACCTAAAAGTCCTTGCCGTTGCACAAGTGATTTTGGCGCCAACAAGAGTCAACCACAACACAACAACACAACACAACAGCACACAGGTAGGTACGAGGGTGAGCCAATGTCCGTTACAACTGGGAGGCAGAGACCGGTTTACCTCTTTTCTGCCGCTAGGCTGGGCGCGCCCTTCACCCCATACCTAAAAAAAAATGTCAATCTTACGTAAATAATTCATGACTTTCGTTTGCGGTTTATTTCTGCTTGCTAGTTTTTTTTTTTAATTTTAAAACGATTAACTCGTGTCAGTAAGGGAGATCCGGAGCACCAAAAAAGAGTTTGATTCAATGAGTATAAGCCTTGCTTGAAAACGTAAATAAAGGCAATTAAAGCATAAATTTCCTGCTGTACAACGATGCCATTATAAATATGATTAAATATGGATTGAAAAAAATGTTTTGTTATTGATGGGCATGGCAGAATAAAGCAGGATCTGGATGTCGGTGCCCCTGGGCCTAGTTAGACTACGCGGAAATTGGCTACAGTCAGGAGGGGAAGTGGTTTCGGTTTTACCGAAACTGCAGCATAGGATTCAACCGAAACCGAAACCATAACCGAAACTAGTTATTCGGTTTCGGCCGAAACCGAAACCGAAATTCGGTCGACCTCTACTATGCGTGCAGGCAGGGAAAGTACACGTGTAATTTCTGGAAAAGAGCACAGGCATAATTAAGACTGCGAACATAACGAAACGAACAATGTTATTTTTTTGTTAATAGTGCTTTCTCAATTAAAAAATTCAAATGGAGGTAAGTACTATTTTTTTCACGCATTGGTCTATCTTCAGACTCAACATTGAAACGCAGTTTAAATCAAAAGAACTGTTCGAGTGCTGGGCTTTGGTACAAACAAAGAGTACAATGATTTGTCACGATGTACCACGGAAGCACTTGTTCCACGTGTTTCTTCTTACAAGTTATGTGAATCGCGGTGTTCCTATTTAGTGGGACTGAAGACAAAGGTTTGTAACCGACAGATGGTTATGGAAAATGAGCTAAGATTTTAAATTAACAAAATATTGTACCAAATTCGGAGCAGTCGTGCTCAGAAAAACAAGCACATTGCTCAGACAAATAAAAATGAGTAAACTTTTTGTAACCCATCTATAATTACCGGTAAATTTATATTACCGGTATCAACGGGTCATGGCCTGCCTCCAGTGATCAAATTTTGAAAATGGGGTCGCGGTTAAAAAAAAGTTTGAAAACATTGAGATAAATGAATGTAATTAGGCTTATATGAATGGGAGATATCTACTTTCCAACAAGATAATAAAATCGATTTATCATAATTAGAACTGTAAGCCTGTTTTTCTATGCTGTGGCACTGTGATTCTGTGTCTGTTCATCATAAGTTACATCTTTAAACCACTACAGTGGCAGTTCTAATTAAGATAAGGGATTTAATTAAGCTCAGATGAAAGGTGGAGATGCATTTTTCCAGCAAAATTAATAAAACTATGTATCAGTAATTAGGGTTTAAGGTACGGTTGTTTCTATACACTAGTGCTTTCTATACGTCTATTCATCACAACTTACATCTTTACACTGTTGCAGCGGCAGTTCTAATTAAGATAAAGGGATTTAATCAAGCTTAAACGAAAGGGGAAGATGTATAATCTCTAACAAGAGTAATAAAATCGACGCATCATAATTATTAGGCGCTAAGCTGCAGCTGTTTCTCTACGGCTGTAGCACCGCATTTTCTGCGTCGATTCACCACAAGTTAAATCGTTAAACTGCTGCAGTGGTAGTTGTAATTAACACAAACGGACTACCAATGCAGTCGTTAAAAGATGAAACTTCCAGTGAATAGAAGCAGACAGTACGGTGCTAGCCTAGAGAAGCATCCATACCTACCTCCTAAGTATATCGTAAATCGTTTTATTACCCTTGTTGGAAAATGGACATCACCACCTTTCATCTAAGCTTAATTAAATCCGTTTATCTTAATTAAAATACCACTGTAGCAGTGTAAATAGAACAGAAGCAGAAAGCATGGTGCTACACAGCGTACAGAAACAGCTGTAACGTAGCTCCTAATTACGGTGAACCGTTATTATTACTCTTGTTGGAAAAAGTACATTGCCACCATTCATCTAAGCCTAATTACATCCATTTGCCCTAATTAGAAGTGCCACGGCAGAATATGGTTAACGGGCATAATATAGTTATGCACTGGGAGACGTTGAGCCATGATACAAATTTATTCCAGATTGCTCTGTAATTATTTCCAGTGAAAATGATCGGCACCCAAAACCAAAACTGGTATAAAAGAAGCTGCCAAGTTTCCAAAAAGGCTCGGTCTATGAAACCCAACACACTTGGCGCATTGTCGTCTTTTTAATATTCTCGAGCTTATACGAATGATTAAAGTTGTCGGCAAATATGATGGATTGCATTAATGTCATTGTCAGAATCAAATGATTGTACAGTTCTAAGTCCAACATGTTTCAGCTGTTTAAGAAAGTAGTCATACAAAGTAATTAACGAAGATGGTAATGCGCCAAGTTTGCTGGGGTGAATAGGGTTAGCCTTGGCGGCCTTTCCCACGACTGAACGATATCACAACTTTTAAAAGCCGACCCTTTTTGGAAACTATGCTGTAATTTTTTTTAACATGATTAAGAAGATACAATAGAAGAAGCGACGTTTCCTGGCTGGCTTTGACGACTGTCATATAACTTATCAGGTTCCATCTACCGTCATCTATACCATCCAGTAGGATGCATTAGAAGATTTTTTTGCTGCACGGCGAAAAAAGCGTGCCCTGTCCGGTGAAATGAAAACAGTGCTACTGACCGACTTCCATTTTACCTCTTAAAGAAGGCCTGCTGCTTTAAAAAAAAAATTTTCTACATGATTGGGCCATACGCTCACGATCTACATGTTGTTAACAACTCCAGTTTGGGTTCGTGCGCATAAAAAGGAAAACAAAAGAGGATCACTAAGAGACTGGTGTCTTTTATTCGCCTTTGTTGCAAGAAAAGGCATTTTAAAGGCACCAGTCTTTTAGTGCGCTTTTTTTTTGGGGGGGGGGGGCTTTTTAGGGCACAAACCCAAACTGGGTTATCTAGCCCACGACGATAAGAGGGACAATTTAGCTGGAGAAATCCACGCAGAAAATCCAGGATCTTTGACATGCCGCAATCGACATGAGCACGACACACCAAACAATGAATTTTGACAATTCAATACTGAAACGCTAAGCACGTAACACTTGCGCATGTTGTGAGCTACTTCTGGATGACAATGCAAACTAAGGTTACAACAATAGATTTGCACTTACGCGCCACTTCAGGGCCACGTGCTCTAATCCACGCGCGAAGGATGTTTGCCGTGACGCGCGTATCACGTGACTGGGCTAGTCCACTCAGACAGCCAAAAACCCGATTTTCTCGTTCGGCGTTCGTCAATGGTAAACACATGATGACCTCACGGCAAACAGCCGTGGCTTGTGGTGTAGCTGCAACTCTTATTTTAGAATAAGGCGCTTTCCCCACGAATCTTTTCCTCTGTACTGAAATTAAGATTTGCCAACTTTCCCTAGCAAGCTGAACAGGTGTGTTCTACCCTATGAAAAATAAAATGGGATCTGTCCATGGCCTTAACTAGTTAGAGGCCACTGTTTCTGGAGAGGCCACTTTTTCTCCGTAAAGGACACGTTCCCGTACTTCAATGTTGAGGTTTTCTTCAGTATGAACCCTCTGCACCCGATTCCAACGCTTTGCAAAGATTTCTACCGCATGACTAAATTTCCCCGCTAGGCTGAAATCAGTTAAACTCTTGTTTCAATTAAAGGTACATGCATCCATGTTGGCTTTCCTGCATGACTCAGTTTTACGACATTAGTTCAAACGTATGTAAAAGTTGGTAACACATTCATTTTCTTGTTTTTTTTTCTTTCGTGCGAGATGATTTTGCGACATTAACTCTAACCTGCGTAAATGTTGTGAAAGCTATTCTCAGCGGGTCGCACGACATACCGGAAGGATGTATGTCCTTTTAAAAGAAAGTGAGCCGCTATTTTTTTTTTTACAAGTTACAACAATGTGTCTGGCACCAATTCAACTCAATTCAATTTTTATTAAGAGAGAATGTAAGCCCAACGCTATGCTCTCTACTCTACACCTTAACTAGCTTACACTACCCACACCCAACACAACTGCCACACAGGCACCAATTACGTTCTGACAACAATTTAATTTCGTCTACTTGGCGGCGACACACTATCCAAAAGATGATTATCTACATCTTCTTGCATTATAAACCAGAGTCTCATGAAATGAAGCAACCGCAATAACCGCAACGACGTCCCCCGGAAGGGGAACAATGAAAATGTGAGAGTGTGTCAATTCGTTGGCTTGAAGTTGAAACTGGGACGTTGTTGCCCTGAAAAGAAGTTGAAATTGGCACATTGTTGCCTCGACTAACAATTTGCTCTGCGCGGTCATCGCAAAGGCATGTCTTAAATGACGTCATGTACGAAGGACAGTTATTTATCGCACGCTACTGGGAGTGGGGAAGGGCGTGAACGGGTAATGCCCGTTGGTGGGGCAGTGCTTATGTTAAAGCCACTATTTGATTACGATATTGCTTTGCGGAGGGAGAAGATCGACGGAAAGGGGGAGTGTTACACAAAGAAAAATTGACTGTTGCTATGAACGATCAGGCAGCACCAAGCAAATACTGGGAAACAACCGCGGGTCAAACAAATCCCCGGGCGAAGCCGGGTACGATGCTAGTATATAATACGGAGCAGGCGGCCAACTCACCAGCCACGCCATTCCGTCGTACAATCAAGTACCACACCCTGTAGTGCCATCTGTTGACGGGATTCGCCTTCAAATTCGGGTTGGGACACGTTCCCAACGTCTTCGAACAGATGGCGCCACTTACCAAACCTGCCATGTCGCCATCTATTAACGGCCTTGGACTACAAGTTCGGATTATAACACTTTTTCCAAAGTCTTCGAAGAGACGACGCCACTTACCAGACCTGCCGCACCGTTTTTGGGTTCGTTTTTTGGTATTGTTGTGGTACCAAAGCGGCCAACAAAGTTTTAGTCGCGTGGACTGTGCCAAAAAAAAAAAAAAAAACCCGTGTCTACTAAACCAGACAACTTTAAACCAAACGACGCTTGGTTCTTAATTTCGAGGCCCCTCGAAATTGGCAGCCTGGTACGATGGAAAGGCGCATTTATTTCCGAAATGTTCACTTCCTAAAAGGAGTTGAATTGTTTTTCAAAAGGTTCAAAGGGTTTAACGAGCGTTAACCACTCCTGGTCATCTGCCTGAAGTCCTAAGGCCCTATGAATTGTTGAATTGTTTTTAAGTGGGCGGCAACAATCGTTGCTTGCAATAATGTCGCTATGCACGGTAACGAGGTGAATTGTTTCAAAGGATTAACTTAAACATAGGGTTACTTGCTTACTGAATGCTAGATTTCTCAGGGTTTTTTTTTAGGCTTCAGTCAAACATACGCATGCGACTTTTCCGGGGTTGCACCAAGGGGAAATGTCACGGGGCGGCGTTTTCGGCGGGTGCGGGAGAGGGTGTCAGGGCAAGTGTGTGGCAAGCAATGCGCGCTACCGAAGTGAATTGTTTCAAAGGATTAACTTAAACATGAGATTACTGAATGCTGGATTTCTCAGTGATAGGTTTTTTTTAGCCTTCAGTCAAATACACGCTAGCGACTTTTCCGGGGCTGCACCAAAGGGAGAATGTTACGGGGCGACGTTTTCGGGGTGGGGGAGGTGGGCAAGCGTGTTTGGGGGGAGGGTACAAGAGTGTGGGGATTGGGGGTTAAAGTTATTGTTAGGACGAGGGCATATGTGGGAGCCATTCACATGTTCGGTCTTCGGTGAAGCTAACCACCACTACAGAGAGGTGGGGTGCTGCAGCAAATTTATGTTTTTTTTTTTACCAATTTTGATGACTAAAACACTTGGGATGGTCGGTTTCCATCGTGAGTAAAAGAAAAAAAAATCTGGTTACGGCACTGCCACGCCCGAGCCTAGTGGTTACCCCCCCCCCCCCCCCGTTCCGTTTGCGTGGGAGACCTGTTGTCCTGTCATCTCTCACTGTGATCAACGTTCGTGAGCCAGCTAGCCCAGCTACTGTTCATTGACATTTCGCTAACAACCGTCGCTACCATGGCAACCAATTTTCAAAAACTCAAACATGTTGCCCGTCCCTCTAGTCCCAACTTTGCGACACACACACAAACACAGGGGAATTTTTTTTTTGACAGTGTCCGTGCGACCTAGCACAGTTCGGACCACGCGCGTTGTCCGACGGGCAAATTCAATTTTAGACTGAAAGACGGCGACAGGTAAAGGTGGACGGTTGCGCTCTGGAAAAGCTTGAGTCTAAACGCGTTTAATGTGCATTCCGTCTTCTGGTGGTTTGTACAAAGTCTGTTACCATGGTTTTTTTTTTTATTATTATTAAGTGTGTGACGTCGACGATTGTCTACGAACACGAAGACACCGAGTGAATGGCCGATCAATGGCCGCCGGCCACCCTCAACGGTCAACTTTAACTACACTTCCGCAAGTGACCGATGTACGTAAGCACGCCTCTTAGTGTTATTTTTATTATTCGTTTTTTTTTTTTTGCTGCATGGAAGTTGTTTTTCTGCTGTAAAATGGGTTGAATTCGTTGAAAAGCATTAAATTTGAAACAAACCCAAATTCAAGGCTTTAAACCTCGTAATTGGGAATTTTTGCTACCACAGCCTTAAGGGACCGGTCGTTATTTATGGCCGGGGGGAGGGGATGTTGAGTAAATGAAAATATGACCATCAAATTTTCGATGACCTCGCCCCCCTTCGAGACCCTGAAAAAAGTTTTGACTCCTTCTCCCTACTCTGCGTGTATGACTGTTTCGCGTTCCCGTTTCGCCGAGTTTTGATCAGTGTCTTAATTATCAACGAAGCGGGCATTCCCGTTTGCTGAATCCCGATTTGCTGAATAGTTTTTTGTTGTTTTTTTCAAATTACGTGCCTCGCTCGCGCTGCCGGGCTCGCTGCGGCTAAACATGTAACATCAGAAACCGCAACTATTCACAAATTCCTTCCAGTTAGCAATGTATCTTTAACTTCTCCAACGTCACATTTTTCAAGAGTATTTTGATTCGGCGAAATGGAATTCGGCGAAACGGGAATTCCCCTGTCACCGAATTTTAATCAGAACCTAATTTTCAGCGAAACGGGAATCGGCGAAACGGGTTTACACCAATGAAGCACGCACAAATAAGCTCACAAATAATGTGAGCCCCTCCTCCCCCCCCCCCAAAAAAAAAACCGCCACTTTTCGTATGCCTATTGAGACTGTCCGAGATGATTTATTGTAGCCAAGATTGTAGCTGTAGCCAAATTAAGTTAGTAGCACTCCTCACCGATAATTTACCACCAGTTGTAAGGAAAACAAGCCTCGTTTTTAACGAAAAGATACGTT
>JAHWFP010098992.1:79019-93057 GCA_023313725.1 Lithobius niger | reverse complement strand
CGCAACTGTGCTATGCCTTGGACTAACCAGGACTGACGACTGGCCTAGAACGGCCATAGCTGCGTGGCCGGGACATCAGCACCGCTGTAAAAGTGCAGCAACGTGACGGCGTGTAAGCGATCGTCGCCATCCTTTCCGACTGAAGATCCACTGATGAAGGGAAGGTAATTATCCAGCCCATAGGTTAATTCCCCACCTTCCCATCAGTGCTTGACTAACTAACTCACCATGCCGTTATCACACCGTTGCAAAACATGACAGCCTTCCGAACACCGGAGGCCGAAATCATTATTTCAAATTCAAGTCCAAATGCAGACAACAGCAGTATCTGATGTAAGTGATCAGGAACTAACAGCTTGAAGAAAGGCACAAGACGATGAAGGCAAGTTTCAGTTCATAGAACATTTGAACATACCAAAGTGGCTAACTCGACCTTGAGATGTTCTGAAAACACTATCGGGAAAATTCATAATTGTACATACCACCTCAACAAACAGAATATCGGTCAATTAATATTCAGCTAATTTTCGAAGTTTTGAAGGAAATTTGACGAGATTGTGCATTAGAATTACATATTTTTCCGGAAGAACATTTGCAAAACTTGGTGTTTCTGAAGTGTTTTAACCAAACAACGTGTTAATCTTCTAATCTAATGTGATCCCAGGTTCAAAGTAATTCAGCACACAATGTTCCAATATACTTAGGCTAATAACTCCAATTATCATGCGTGGAGTTACTCGTTAGAATTAAAGGCGGGTTGCCACCAAATGAAAGTCTGCAGCATCTAGCGCCATCGAGTTCTGTCTACCTCTTGCTTGCAGCAATCGAAGGAACGCACAAAGAAATTTCTATGAACGCAATAAACAAGCCGCATGTTTCCATCATTAGAGTGAAAATTTGGTACATCATTGTGCACCTGGATGCAAGCTGTAAAGGTTAATGGTACCAATAGATGGCACCACTTTAGATTATTCATATTCTACTGTGGCACCAGCTATAAAGGAATGCCAAATTTAAACTCGATAAGTAGGCCTAATGAGGCTTGTTTCTTGTGTTAAAAGATATTTCTTTGTGCACTTCTTTGCTTGCTACGAGCAAAGGCTAAAGAGAACTAGATAGCGATAAATGACGTTACGTGATGCAAACTTTCGTTTGGTGACCACCACGCCTTTAATTCTTAAAGAGAAAGATTTGTGGAAATGTGTGGCCAGCACAGTGAAGAAATTGCCAAAGTTTTAAAAAGAACAAATAAATTGCTCCTGAGTGATATTCTTGACTACGCAACAGCAATATTAGGCGAAATTCAGAAATCACCAGAATCCAAAACTTTTCTGGGAGAATTAAAAAGAACGCAGTGGCTACTGCCAGTACAATTCGTGCTGGCACAAAGCGACCAATTTTAGCTGCTGCCAGTAGTACGCGAGAGTGGGTCTGCGCATGCGCAACTAATATTGCCCGATTTAATGGTCAATCTGGGAGGAGTGAAAAACCGTGTGTCACATGGCTTTGTGGTAAAGTGTCGGACTACTGCTCCGTGGACCCAAGTTCGAAACTTGGCTGGGTTGTGTTTTTTTTTTGTTGGCTACTTTTAACTTTATTTTCATGACAAATATTCTGCCTAATTTTTTATTTAGTTACAGTTTTTTACATTTTTTTCACTAACTGTCGTCTTTAACTAGGCTACTTTTTAACACTTCTTTGTTTCATAAATGCTTGCATCATATGTTTTAGGATTACATAAATTCTCGATGTATATGATAAGCGCGCGAAGCGCGCCCCCTCAGACGATGTTTCATATTGTTCTCTGGTTGCATGGGGAGCTACGCAGCGAGGTTTGATAATCAGTGGGGCTAACTAGTGTTCACCATCTGCCAGTACTAGTAAAGACCAAGAGATAGGGCATACTGGCAGCAGCGTGTTCAACTCTCTTGCTGCCAGTACACCACTAGTACAGGCCAATTGATAGAAGTACTGGCAGCAGCGTTTTTATGTTTCTTGCTGCCAGTACAAAGCTAGTACAGGCCAATTGATAGGGGTACTGGCAGCAGCGTTTTCAACTCTCTTGCTGCCAGTACAAAGCTAGTACAGGCCAATTGATAGGGGGTACTGGCAGGAGCGTTTTTAAGTCTCTTGCTGCCAGTACAACGCTATAGTACAGGCCAATTGATAGGGAGTACTGGTAGCAGCGTTTTCAACGCTCTTGCTGCCAGAATAACATTAGTGCACGTCAGGTAACAGGGAGTACTGGCAGCAGCGTTTTTAAGTCTCTTGCTGCCAGTACATTTTGTACTGGCAGTAGCATCTGCCTAAAAAGAAATATACTACATCATAACGAATCGAAAGGACACACCCAACTCTTTTAAGACGCTCAAATTCTTTCAATATATGGAAACTATAACAAATATTTCTAAACAGTACATAAATAAACCTAAAACCAATGCCAATCTCACGACTTTTCTCACTGTACCAGGTAAAAAGGTGTGTAAAAACCATTTCGTGTTTACTCAGACTGTTGGTGTGTCCTTGACTAACTATTTAGGTGCGACTACCAAACCCAAGGAGCTAGAAACTTGAGAATAGACTAGCTTTACCTCGGCTTATAATATCGTACTCTTACCCAAAATTAATTATAGGAGTAGTTCCCGATGCTTTTACAGCGAATAAGCACGAGTCTCGTCAATATAAATAAATTATTCGTAAGATTTCTTGCCCCATGCTGCCGTCAGAAACGTTTGAAAACAAAACTGCCGCAACGCACGTGCATCACGAGCCGCCATGGATATTTAATATTTCTCTGGATACCGTGATAAAATGCTCTTGTCCTCATCCACGACTTCACGTTATTATGCAGAATTCCAGCAGTAACAAAGTAACGTAATTGCTCTAAGGTTACAATGGTCCACGTAAGAAACAACTTTCTGTATCGTCACCAAACCAAAAAAAAAAACTCAAAAGGTAGTCTAAATACCAACGAAGAAAACATATGGTAATCACTGATCTCTACATTAACTTCCGCTAGCAACATCAGATATTTAGCAACACGTGTACGGAAACAGTCTAAGTCAAATCCTTGGAACAAGGGTAAAATGCGTGGCAAAAGTGCTAAAAATACTGTAATTCATTTTTTTTTTTAAAGTTTAGTCGTTTAGTGAAGGTCATTCACTAATTATGATAATAAACTAACAGATACTATGACTTTCTGACTTCGTTAACAGTTTGCTAACTATATGTGACTTTTAAAATCTCATTACTTTAGCGGTAAAATTAATCATAATATAACCCGCCAAGTTTTAGCCGGGAGGTTGGGGTTAGATGTGTATTCTAGGAGTTGGTCTGCTACTGCAATGGTTTTTTCGTGGTTTAGATAATATATTCTCAAGGTTTTTTTTCATTCTAGGCTAAGAGCGCTTATCTAGCACTCCCTTTGAAACGCGATAGCGCTGCAACAGCGATTTTAATGTAAAACATCATGGCGGACAAACTTCCTTGTGAATGTAAGTGAAGAACTGAAACCAGTCAGTCTTTTACCTGCGACACTGAATCTGCGCCACATGTGACAAATTTAGCTCAAGTCCATCCTGACGAAGTGGTCCGATTGTAGTGTATTTGTTATGTCAAAGCAATGGCCAATCCGAGCAATATGTGCTTAGTTTGTAAGCAGCTGCGCGCTCATTCGGACAACAACATCTTCGATTCATCTGAACTTAATCTACGACTGGCCAGTGTAGTTTTAGGGGGTCGAGATCGACTTTTAACTGCCGATGACGTCTGCAGTCCTTGTTTATGTGGACAGTGTGTTGCGGTACTAGACAAGATCGAGATTCTGGAGCTCCTGAAAGGACAGTTCATCACTAACTTCAGTTCGACTCCCGTAGCCAAAGAAACAGTCCAACAAAATAAGAGATTTATTAAACCAGAACCTACCGACGAAAGCCATGATACTAGCGCAGTTGAAGATCAGAGGAACACCGGTAGTGATACTGTTACAGAACCTACAGAAGAAAGCCATGATACTTGTTCTGTTGAAGATCAGAGGTTCACTGGTAGTGATACTGTTACACAACCTACAGAAGAAAGCCATGATACTAGCTCAGTTGAAGACCAGAGGATCACTGGCAGTGATGCTGTTACAGAATCACCTGAATCACCAACTGCAACAGACAAGTTTGATGAATCTAGGGAATCGTGTAGCTCCTCGCCATCCCTCATCCCCTTATCCCCCGTCCACGATATTGAGGATCACCAGATCATTGACTTGAGTTCGTCCCCATCTCCAGACCAAATTGAACACGACGACCAATTGGTTATTAAGTCAGAATTGACACCTCCTCTCTCTACCTCCTTATCTCCTGTTCCAGTAAGTTGTACCTTCCTCACTCAAGAGTTGACTGTTGTTAACAATAACGACGATCCGAACTCCGGCCATTTGCTTGAAAATTTGAATCCTCCCACGGCGTCTTCCCTAGCCACACCGCCAACAACGGACACTGAAAACAATTCTAATGGAGATTTGCAGCCTCGTATTATTGACTGTCGATCGTTATTTGAGCAAGCTGAAAATTACACGCGGAGCACGACCACGTTTTACACTGTACAGGTAATACTTGAATTTACAATCGATGTGGTGGGCGTTAATCTCAAAATAATAAAACCAAACTGAAGTGGAACATCTGACAAGGGCGAAACGAATACGGTTTCAGCAAGCGAAATAGCAGAAGGGCGAAACAGTCTGTCTAGAGATCTTTGTGGGTGATAGCTAATTGATATTAAATGGAACATCTAAACTGTTGGAACAAGTTGCCACCAGTAGGGGGTAGGGCATGAATGTGCCACAATAAAATACAACACAGAAATGGTAACTTTGTCGAGCGTCAGACCATATGACAACATCCTGTTGAACCATTATCGACACAGTACCACTAAATTCCAAGCGATTTTAATCCTGATTAGTAGGGATTGACCAATAAATAACGTGATCCGATACTGATATCTTAGTTATCCGTCTTGCTATACAGTATTGATCTGATAGGCTACTGTATGTAAACGATCTCTGACCTCTGCTCTATCTGCTTGATGCACTCTTGCTAACTGAACCTGTTTGGGTTTCTGAGTCATTTGAACCTATTTGCCGTTCTGATTTGAACTAGCTGGTCTTGGTGTAGCCTAACATACGCCTCTATCGAAAGAAGCCAACTTGAATTTTCTGAGAATGGACTGTTCTCCTTCCTCAGAAAAAATGCACAATACGGGAGAAAAAGTAAGTTCTCATATGACGTTGTGTAAACAAAATTTCGAAATGACACGCGTGGAGGAGCAGACCACTGATCTATCAATCATCGCGTCCAAGGAGATTCCACCGCCAGTCAAATTCACCAAGCTCGCGGTGCACCAAGCATGTGGTGCACCAAGCTCTCTATACGGTCGTAAGAAGGACCCGTGAGTTTCATCGAGGCACACGTCGTCGGGAGAAGCGATTCATAGCAAAGGACTTCAAAGCGTGAAGATGGGGGCCATGTTTGGTGTTAGATTTCATTAACACAGAACTGATAATACCATTACTATGACTACTGTGAAATGCATCGTCAACTGTATCAATACAAAAGGAATTAATCACTTCCGTGCATCTTTCGCTCACTTTCATACAGAAGACGGTCCCTTTATCTTGCAAATTTAACTTACCTTCTTCAGGCCTCCAGGAATTCAAACCGAGCAGACAACAAAAAGCAGACATGTAACCAGAAAAACATCGCTGCAATTCATACTGTGAAAAGATCGATCCGTTATAAAAACACTATGAAATTCGCTAAAATTCACAACACGGACATGGATTGTGAGTGAGTCCGTGTTGAGAATTTTAGCAAATTTTGTAGTGTTTTTATAACATGTAACCAGAGAACGAACCCCTCTTTTGGAGGCCAGAAGACTACTGGAAGCAGTTAAAAATTTGCAAGATGAAGGGACTACCTCCTGTGTGAAAATGAGTGAAATATGCAAGGAAGTAATTCCTTTTGTGTTGATACAATTAACACAGAAGTTTTATTTCAAGCTATGGAGTGCTTGGGCCTACTGTGGTGTTGGGCTCAAGGCTGGATTTAAGCTCCTGCCACCTGTAGGCCAACCACAATGCCGCAAAAACTTCCCCTCCCCAATCTCTTATGGAATAAGCTCTCACTTCTGGCGGCCCCCCCCCCCAACACCCCCTTCCGCCACCACCTATCTAAATTTTTATGTCCTTTTACGATTCACAGAAAACTAGTAGGACACTGTAACTTGCGTTACTAAGGAAAAGTAATTAATAGTAGCCTATTTCAATTGCGCTTTGGACTGAAAATTTCGTTAGACAACCTGAACAAAGAAATAAAGCGAGATATACTTATGTGTGTTAGTGTTAGGCAGCTACTACCATCCGAACGATCGTTAGTTGCCATTTGACAGAGTTGTACACTGGTGCCGCTCAGCACTTCCAAGCCCACAGCTACTACTTTCATTTCTTGTGGGTGATAAATAAGAAATCTTAGGGATTTTCTTGAGAAAGGCCTCATCTTTTTCTTTCCTTTGTTTTTTTGCACTTAGTGCCTCTCAGTTTCACTCTCTCGCGTCTAATCATTTTATGTCACTACTCTACGGTCAACACACGACAACCAACCCGGCAATGCAAGGAAATGTGTGTAAACTAGGGCTGCCACCATCAGATATTGACATACAGGAATAAAGCTGGAACCCCTGCCCCACACCGTCCCTCCTTCCCCCTTCCTCTTCCTCCCATACTTTTTTCATTCCCACCCTTTTCATTTTTCTACTGAATCCTTGACAATAACGAAGTTTTTTTTTTTTTTTAAGTCAATACTCACGAATAGCAGTAGTGTTGGAGTAGTGTTGCACTCAATTAACTCTTAGGATCTTTTACATGTCACAATCAACATGAGCACAAGTCATCACAGTCTTCTTTTCCCGAAATTGCCGAAGATGGCTTAGGTCAGGCTCGGATCAGGAATCTCTTGCACGCGAGACAGTCGTGCTAACCATCAATCAGTCTACCTTCCCCCATACGCAATCAATATACTAACACAACATTTGAATCACAATTCTGAGAATTATAGAGAATATTGACGAGCGTTGTTTTCACTAACACAACATTGTGTTAACGAAGAAAAAATGTTGACTAGTTGTAAACGCCTTGAACAATTCGCTGAAATTTGGGGGGGGGGGGGGGCCCGGAGGGAAAAAGGGCCGGCCAACTCAAAATAAGTGACATTTTTTGACAGGATACGGAATTTCAAAATCTAGCCTATGTAGACAGAGCTGTGCAGCGTAGCCTGTGCTTAGCGTAATTCTAACAATGGGTGGATCCACAGCATTTAGTTTAATTTTCATGAAACGCGAAGCGCCGGCAAAACTCACCAGTTGATCTTGCGCACGATTGTTTTAAGCCGCCGTGCTGCTAGAGGCCCGGGCCTCCCAGGCCTACTTAGAAATCTGTCCCTGGTTGACGCTATTGAGCTTCTCCCCACGGCAGTTGGCGCCAACGTGTTTCTCGATGTGTACTTCAAGATGTCTCTTCGTCTCACCAATATAGATTGCCTCACAATCTAGGCAGGGAATCCGATGTACAACTCTGGAGAGATACTTCAAATGCGCTGGGGGCTGTGTGGATATGAGAGCCTCGGAGATTGCACTCATTTGCACTAGTTGGTGGGGGAGGGGGGAAGGAGTTATAGGCCGAACATTCTGATAGAGCATCGGTGTGTGGTGGGCTGTAGAAATTTTCAGTGGGGAGGGTGAGGTTATGGGGTTAGGGGCAGCAAGGAGGTGGTGTGGGTTCGTAAAAGAGATAGAGTCCAGTGGAGCTTTTTCCGATTTAGTGGAAATTGCAGACGACTCTGTACACCATGTCGATGGAAGAATTGCACGATTCCCTCACTTCTTCCAGGTAAGAAAGTAACGTAGGCCTACTTCATGAAAAAACCCACCAAGTTACTTTGGATGTTCGTATAAATAAAACATTTCTTCAATGACGCTCAAATCCAAAAGTTTACAAAATACTTCTCAGTACTGTGAAATGCTAAAAGCGAATTTTCGACAGGCAGATTTGACCAAAACTAGGTGTGTTGTTTCAGTCCTCCTGTCATCATCGTGCATCGCACTCCATGAGTACAGGGCACAAAATAGCATGGAAAGACACTACAACACTCTTGGTCTCAAACTCTAGGAGTGATAGGCACCTGAGAGGACTTGAATCACTGGCAATTCAGCACGAATTGGAAGAAAGGAGGCCCCTTATGAATTTGCAGGGCTCCTCAAACCCTGCCATTAAATTTCTTATCAGTCAGGAGTTGGGTGATCAACTTTCCCTTCCACAACTTTGGGCCCTCCTGCGGAACGAGCTCAGACACATAATTGAACACTCTCCCACCCCAACGATAGCTAGACAATTTCTCGCCCGAGCAAAAACGGTTTTCCTTGAAAAGGAATTTTCGGGAAATTTGGTCCACATCGAGACAAATTGAGCGTGGCTTCGTACAAACACCAGAAGAGCTACCTTTTCAACCACGCGGGAATCGTGCAATTACTCTTATCAGCATGGTGTAAGCTTACAGAGCCATCTGCGATTTCCACCAAATCCGAAAACGCTCCTCAGCTCTCCATCTGTGAATGAACCCACACCACCTCCTTGCCGCCCCTAACCCCATTTCCTCCCTCTCCCCTCTGTAAACTTCTACAGCCCACCACACACTTATACTTTACCAGAAGCAAGCTTCGGCCTTTAACTCCCCTTCTTCCCCTACCAACTAGTGCAAATGACGGCAGTCTCCGAGGTTCTCGTATCCACACATCCCCCAGTGCATTTGAAGGATCTCTCCGGAATTGCATAGCGGATTCCCTGCGTAGATTGTGATGCAACCTATATTGGAGAGACCAAGAGACATCTTGAGGTACGCGTCGAACACGTTGGGGGCCACCCACCATGGGGAGAAGCTCAGTGGTATAGCTCACACCACAGAAGGACCAAGCACTCCATTGCTTGGATTTAAACTTCTGTGTTAATGAAATGCAACACAAAACATGGCCCCCACTTTTGAGCTTTGGAGTCCTTTGCTATGAATCTCTTCTCTTGACGACGTGTGCCTCTTATGAACTTCACGGGTCCTTCTTACGACCGTATAGAGAGCTTGGTGCACCATGAGCTTGCAGCCGAATTTGACCGAGGTGGAATCTCCTTTGACACAATGATTTATAGATCAGTGGTCGGCTCCTCCATGCACGTCATTTCGATATTTGTTTACACCACGTCATGTGAGAACTTAATTTTCCTACGTGCTGCGTGTTTTTTTTTTTTTTTGAAGGGGAATGGTCTATTCTCCAAAAATTCAAGTTGGACTGTGCTTTGCCAGATGGTTTACGTGTGATTTAAGTGCTTTTTATGACTTTTCAAAACCACTGTTATCGCTGTTTATCAGTTTTCCATAAAAATCTTATGTAGGAAATTGATTGTGAGGCATAACCGATGTACGCAAACTGAATGAATCGGCGTGAAACCTCAAAAACGGGGCTATTTATTAGCGATTGGAGTTAAAGTGGTGCTGAAAGCTGAAATGCACTTTATGGATTTTGGCAAATTATTTTTATATTTAAAAGAATTGATTCAAAATGTTTGGTGCGTTTGTACAGTGAAACTCCGATTTTTCGAAGTATGGCCCAAATGTTGGTCGGAAAAACGGCACTTTGCTGGTAGTAAATCTAAATTTGTATTGCGTTCGGAAACAATATTAGGATTATACAGTAGGCCTATAGCTGTGAACATATAAATAAATTACTTACGATGTAAACATGTAATGCAGAAAGCCAATATAAAAGAACTATGAAAGAAAGGCTCACTCTCTGACCCCCTCAATTACGGCCAATAGCCCTCACATCCGTCCTTTACAAAGTTATGGAGGCCATCATTAGGGACTCACTTGTGTATTATCTGGAAAAATTTCCCATATTGAGACCTGACCGGTTTGGGTTTCGCTCGTGTAGATCGGCATCACACCAATTGCTTTGTACGGTATTCGAGAAAGGTGGACCAGTGTGATGGACGTTGGAGCACAGAGCGATGTTATGTATTTTGATTTTATAAAGTCATTTTAGTCGGTTACTTACCACAAACAACTTTCGAAGCTGAGTGGATATGGCATAATTGGTCTTCTTTTTACTTGGCTAACTCCTTTTTAAGTAATCGTTTCCAACATATAATCATTGAGTATACACTTTCTACTAAGGTCAGGGTACCACGCGGGGGCCCACTGCTGTTTTTGATGTCTGTAAATGATTTAACCCTGACTTTTTCATTACAGTGTACCATATGTTGTTAAATTTGCGGATGATGAGAGGCATCACCCGCGAAGCACTCTGATGAGGGGCCGGCTGCGAAGATGGTGTTGGCTGCCTCTTGCCTCTTGCCCGGATTCACTCAATTAACTGAGACTAACGCATCATCTGCCTTTAACTCTCTTGGTTTATTCCTGACTATGGCATTCTTAATTACAACACTGAGCTGGGGTTGGTTGTCTCGCTGTCTCTCTGCTCGTCTGCCGGTTCTTCCCGACTCATGCGGAGCCGCTCAATGGCGCGTGCTGCCTCCATGACTGTCTCGGGAGAAGAACGAGAATGAGCTCCAGCGGGGCTCGGAACACAAGGTCATGGGTTCAGAGTGGGAAGGGCCACAGAGAGTGGAGAGACACCCATGACAATGACATCAAAATTGGGATGGAATTGTTGGCGGCCGGACCTTCACATGCAATGTGGGAAGAAATTGTAAATGTTCTTCTATAGTCAAAAAATTGGCAGTTGCCATTATGTACTTCGAAGTGTCAATCCTTCCATATTGGCCCCGACCCCCTTGACTATTGATATCTATTTCGGGGCGAAACTCTCCCTGTTGTCGAAGAAATCCGTGACCTCAGTATCTGGTTTTCATCAGACTTGACAGTGTCCCTGTACTGTTCGAAGGTTAGTGCCATAGCATTCTGCCATGTAGCAGTGGTAAACCGTTGCTTCATGTAGTGGTGGCACAAAAATCGATAATTCGACAAAAGTTTTCATATATTATAGTATCGTACTTTATTTGATTTATCGAATTATCATGCAAACCTCGAGCTTAAATTGTCATATCTCGGAAACCGTAATACCTAGAAACAAGCGGTTTGCGGCATTACGTGTGGAATTATAAGGGCTCTCCAACCAAGTGTGCAATACTGTTGCTAGCCACTTTAGCTGATTGGAGAGTTAGTTTAATGCGAACAATATATAAGCATAAAGTAGCAGCACAACTGCTAAATTGTGCCTACATGGTGAGGAAGTAATAGTCAATGGAAAAAGCATTTTCATGTCTACTGGCCAAATGGGAGTGCCACACAATTCACGTTGTGAAGGTTGCACTGATGGCTTTAGCCAAGGTTTTTTTTTAATTAACAAAATTAAAATGGTTACACCAGCCTCAAAATTTGTTTTATCGATATATTATTGATTATCGCGATAATTTTAAAAGTTTTATCGGGATAAAAAAAAATTTGTATTCTGCCATCCCTACCTCACGTCGGGAAATCTCACGACTAAAGTATGGACGTTCAAAGGTTTCGTTCGCCTAATTCTCGAGTATGCTACACCGGTTTGTAGTGTTGGGTGGTAAACCGGTTCTCACGGCATACCGCGGTACCAAAAATGCAACGGTTCCAAATACCGTGTACCGGTATTGTTTCAATAAGAAAAGGCGCTAAAATTATAACAATAGTTCATTTAGCCTAGTCCCTGTGTTGTAGGTCTCAAAAGGGTGGAACAACCAGTTATAGATCAACAATCGTAAAATTGGAATTCTAAACGATGCACAAAAATGGAGCCAAATTGCATTATTTTGATGCTACAACTAGTGTACGTTTATAAAAGGTAGTCCACAAAAACCTGACGACCCAAACATTTCTAAGTCTAACTTTTCTAGTTAGCACCCCTCAGAACCAAAAGAGAACAGTTTCATCACGTTTCATTAGATTTGATTTCTGTCCTTTCCTGGTTTTGAGGGGTGCTAACTAGAAGGGTTGGACTTAAAAATTTTGTGTCGTCAGTTTTTTGTGGACCACCCTGTATTTGCTTTTCTGCTTGGATAGCATGTTAACTACAAATTTTAGAAGATGGTCTTCATCAAATATGTTGTGAAACATGCATTAACATGAGCCATTTCACAAAGTACTCCTGTAATTATTCAATCCATAGTCAATATTTTAATGTAAAGGCCTTTCCCAAAGTTCATGAGTTAAAACTCAATTTGGCCTATCTTTACATGTCCCTACTCCTTCAAACGGCTCTGCTCCAAAACCCTTTGCCAAACTGACTTCTCCTCCCACTTTATAAAATTGGGGGTGGGCAGGGGGGGGGGGGGGCACCATTGCATGATAGTCCCAATAGGGTGGAATACTGTAGAATAGGTTGGGAACCGCTGCACTAGGCTGACAGTGGTGGGTGAAAGGGTGCTTTGTTGCCATTTTTTAATGGTGTTGGCGTGTTGTCAGTTTAATGTAATGTAATAACACCTTTCAGAATGAATAGCCAGCCATTGACGTTTAAAGTGGCACTATCACCGATTGAAAGCAGACGAATTCTGACAACATCTAGCGCTGTGTAGTACCATCTAGCGTTTGCTTGCACCAAGCGAAGGAATGCATAACGGCATTTCTTTTAACGAAACAAACAAGCCACGACATCCTTAATTATTGAGTGAAATTTGGTTCATCCTCGTGCACCTGCGAGCAAGCTATAAAGGTTAACAATATCAATGACGCTAGATGGCGCCACGGTATTTTCGTTCGCATTTCAATCGGTGATAGTGCCACTTTAGGTACTACATCGGCTAAAGCTACTTATTCGAAAGTTTTGTGAGGAGTACATGTGTGCAACCTTTTCCACACATTTGTGGGACCTAAGAGAATTGCAACTGCAATAATATGAAATTACTTAGTCCGCAATAAAGAAAATAAAGGAATTAGCTTTACGTTCTCCTCAGTACACTTCCCCTCACAGATAAATTTCTTCTAGATTGTGTTACTAGGGTGTACCAATATTGTTGAAAATTATTATTTCTTGTTTGCCAAAACATATTAACCTGATAATTTTGCATTACATTGCCCCCAATGTGATGTCTCCCTGGAGGTTTTTCGGTTGCGTATAGCCGCCTTCTTGCATGTCCCCACTATCCGCAGTCCTCCTCTATATAAGCGGGAGCGTGGCCCATTTCGGGATTCATTTTCCTCCAGAGGTTCCTACCGTCACCTCGCTCGTCTAGTCTCCCTTTTGTCCAGGAACTTGGATTTTCGCCTTTCGCGACATCTACATGGCAACCACCGAAGACGTCTCTGCCCATCACGGCCTTTCGGCCAACGCCCTGTCTTTGGATGCTGTGCTCCTCCCTGTTCCCCCGTCGCCCGCCCTTGACGACCGCTGGACGTCCGGTCTAGACCGGAACGCCCGTGTAGTGAATGACAAAGACGACTTGCTGCTTCAAGACGGCCAAATCACCCCTCCGCCGGCTGACATCCCGTCCTTAGAGGAAGACCTGCGGCAAGCCAAAGCACTCTTCCGTGAAGCTAAACGGAAACTCCGTGAAGCCTCTTCATCCCAGAACGGCCCCAATTCGCCTCTCGACCTTTCATCAAAATTTTCACGCAGATATCGTAGCGTAACTTGCAGCGAAGCCCACAACCTAGTCGATTCGATATTTCGCCAAATACACTAAATCTATTCCGATGCCTCCGCAATCGTGTTCTTCATCTGTACATCGGAACAACACCCAATATTGGTCGCTTCGACAGTCAACCACGACAGAGCCGCAAACGCCACCCTCCCGCACAGCCAGTCAAGCACCGCAGACTCTCCCCCCCCCCCCCCCCCCCGGCCACGGTTAGCGCACCGGCCGCCGTCATGCCTCTCGCCGAACCAACCGCCGCCAAACACATTCAGTTTTCAGTTTTTAGGATGTGAATCGACAGAGTGTGTATACGGCCATCCC
>JAHWFP010098992.1:31315-76760 GCA_023313725.1 Lithobius niger | reverse complement strand
TCGCCACTCCTTCAAACAAAACAACTGGACCATCTCCAACGACCTAGAGGATGTATACCTCCACGTTCCTCTTCACCCATCCTCAACAAAGTACTTCCCGTTCATCTACAACGACCAAGTCTTCGAATTCCGCTGTCTGCCCTTCGGCTTGAACACTGCACCAAGAATTTTCACCATAGTTCTATAACCAATTCTAGGCCACCTACACCAAAATCAAATTCAAGCTAGCGCATACCTCGACGACTGGGCCCTTCACAATCAGGACCCCCTCCGTCTCGAACAAAACAGAGATCAAACAATCCACCTGCTAAACCAGTTGGGTTCAGTGTAAACCAATCCAAAGCACGCCTCACTCCTCAACGGAGCTTCACCTTTCTCGCCGCCTCATTCAATCTTTCATTGGCCACAATCTCACCATCTCTCGAAAGAATCGAAGACCTTCTGTATCACTGTCGTCGTTTTCTAAAACAAGAAACCTTCTCTCTCCGAGAGCTGAATTCCCTAATCGGGAAAATGGACTCAATGGCAAATCTAATACCATACGGACGCTAGATGGTAAGACCCTTTCACCACCATCGGATTGACGACTGGTCAGACCCGCACCTCAACCCAGACCAGCAATTCCCCTTTCACGAAAACTTACCCCGAGAAAGCCTCCTCTGGTGATCAGATGTGACAAACCTAACCAAGACAGTACCACTTCACGAACCATCCCCTAACCATCACGTCTTCACCGGCGCCTCGAACTACGGCTGGGGAGCCCACATGAACAATATGGAAATCTCACGATCTTGGCAAGAGGACAAACACCACCACATCATTTTCCTAGAACTCCGCGCAATCCAACTGGCCTTACATCACTTCTTGCCACACATCAGAAACCAGGTGATCCTAGTACAAGCCGACAATACCACAGCCCTGGCTTACATAAGGAAAGAAGGCGGAACCAAATCCAGACCGCTCCACAATCTAACCTCCGAAATCCTCAACTTCTGTATCTCAAACAACATTACACTCCTTCCCCTTTCCTTTACATTCCAAGGAACAGGAACGTAATTGCAGACTCCCTTTCTCGCCGATCGCCCCTAGCAGGGAATGGTGCCTCAAGAAATCAATCTGCGAATATCTCTTCAGGACATAGGGAACCCCAATGTTAGACCTATTTCCCATTACATTAGCCCGATCCCGGACGACCAAGCAATAGCAGTCGACGCCCTGACGTTCCCATGGCAACCTCTGCGCATACCTGTTCCCACCATTCAAACTCCCTCCACAAGTATTACAGAAAGCCAAAGCCTCTTCCACCTCATAGCCCCGTTCTGGCCATCAACTCCTTGGTTTCCACTCCTTCTGTCTCTACTAGTCGACACCCCAAGAAGCCTCCCTCTTCATCCAGATCTTCTGTCTCAACAAAAGGGCTCAAAACTCCACCCAAACCTACTGAATCTAAACCTTCACGCGTGGCTACTATCATCAAACTCCTTAAGAAGGCGGGAATTCATAAAGATGATATCAACCGAATCGCTCAAAGGCTACAAATGGTTTCACTGGTGTTACGCAAGGGAAATCAATCCAATCAACCCCTCTCTTCCCGAATTACTGAGGTTCTTCACCGACCTTTTTGACATCGACAAGCTTAAAGGCTCAACAATCCTCGTTTACCGCTTATCTCTTAACTCGGTTTTCAAAGCTGCAGGCAAAACCAACCTTCTCGAAGACTACCGAATCTCAGCACTCCTCCGCTCCTTCGAAAACGATCCCCCCACAATTAGAAGACTCATCTCTGACTGGAACTTGTCAATAGTCCTACGATCATTAATAGAAGCCCCCCTACGAACCAAGGCAAGACAGTTCCCTTCACCTCCTAACCAGGAAAACCATCTTCTTCGTAACACTGGCAGCAAGTGCCCGCTGTTCTGAAATCCCTGTTCTGAAATCCAAGCCCTATCAGCAGACCCAGCCTACTGCATCTTCGGCCCAAACCTTTCTTCGGTTACACTCCACCCTAGAGCAGGATTTCGTGCCAAAACACAGAAACCATCCGAACCACCAAAACCAATCACTTTCCCGGCACTCTCCAACCTAACAGGAAACGAACCTGAAAGATTACTTTGCCCTATCCGCGCACTACGCTTCTACCTCACCAGAGCCCAACATGAGGACATCCGTAGAGGCAGGAACCAACTATTTCTGGCAGTAGACCATCAAACAGGAGAAACCTCGGCTGTTATGATCTCATGTTGGATAAAGAAAACTATCGACATAGCCTACGACAAAGCCAATCTGAGCAAGGAAAGAGCAACACACACAAAGTCAGGGCAATCTCGACATCATGGGCACACCACAACGCCATCCCAATTGATGAAATTCTTCAAGCAGCTTCCTGGCATCACTCAACGACATTCACCTCCCACTACCTGAGGAACATGTCAAGAGAAGTAGAAGGACTACACCGACTGGGACCAATCATCGCAGCCAGAACTGTAGTCAATCCCCCTTAAGCTTGTTCAGAACGAAGTAGAAGCAAGCCAACCCTAGAAGGAAGCAAGACCCCCAAACAACGGTCCTTTTCAGGGCCACCAAACCCCACGTAAGAGACCCAACTTCCTGTTTTCACCACAATGTTCTGAATAAAGTGTAAATTTTTACTAGTATACAAATTTTTGTGGGAACTCCTGCTTGCACCCCGGGACGCCCCGTCAGATCGGTACCCGCCACCACGTCTGACGTCAGCTGATAATGCAAAATTATCAGGTTAATATGTTGTGGCAAACAAGAAAGAACATTTTGCTGGCCCTCGGTCCGGCCGGCTAAAAATGGTTTTTTTTGTTGCCTAAAACATACTTAACCAAGGGCCCGCCCTATTACCCTCTCGAGTCACCACCTGACAGATTGAGAGGAAAATAAATGCCGAAATGGGCCACGCTACCGCTTATATAGAGGAGGACTGCGCCGCACATGCGCAGTGGGGACATGCAAGCAGGCGGCTATACGCAACCGAAAAACCTCCAGGGAGACATCACATTGGGGACAATGTAATGCAAAATTATCAGGTTAAGTATGTTTTAGGCAAAAAAGAAACCATTTTTAGCCGGCCGGCAAAATGTTCTTTATCTCGAAACCGCAACATAAAATGTGTTAATGAACTGTTATAGACCGATAACTTTGTTATTCCAAGAGTCATTGATGGTGTTTTTATTTTCAGGAGAGTGGCCGCAAACTTAGAAAAAAACGATTGAGAAGAACGAACATATTTTCACCAAGCAAAATTCCTCTCGGAATTATTGCAAGAAATTTGAACTTCCAGCCTAATGATCATGGCATGCACCACATGGACAACTCACCGGTCTCTACCAGCAAAGCTGTTCTAGTTACGCCAAACAAGAAACTACGATCGCATAAAGCTGAAGCAGACAGTCACCGTAACAACAGTCCTACTTTACCGCTAGGAATTGTTAAAAGAAATTTAAACTTCCTTCCCAACAATCATGGTATACAGACGGACCAAATGGAGAAATCACCAGTTTCTGCCAGCGAAGGTGTTCCAGTTTTACCAGGCAAGAAACTACGATTGGATGAAACTGAAGCAAATAGGCACAATAACGACGATGGTACACTAGATTTAAAGGAGAAGGATATGTCCGGGGACACTGTTGAAGAGAATAGTTTAACAGAGGCACGAAATTGCCTTAAATTAGCCCTAAATTCAAGTTGTCGGCGCGGTCGACGTGGACGTGGACGTGGACTTAGGCAAGCATTTGTTGGGCATTCAACAATTCCTATCCAACCTAAACCTTTTGCACAAGTACCAATTAGTATTCAACCCCAACCCTTTGGTGATAGGTCTATTCCGATGCTTAACAATGGTAACAATTCTGTTGTTGTAATGAGACCACCGGCTATGCAGCCAACATCTATACGCGACACAGTTGGCCATCAACCAACAACCAGTCCTCTTTCTGTCAATCATTCACAACAGAATTCTGCGTATAATGTTGTTATCAACCGTGGCTTAATAAATGTCGGACACTTGCAGATGGCATATAAAATCTTTAAGCCCGATGGCAGTGTTGTCATTGCCACGTCAGGCTCAGTTATACAGAGTCAGCCAACCAATATATTACCTGAAGATGAGAAAGCTTGTAACTTGTTGTCACCTTCAGCTGCCGTCGACTGTAAATCATTACCCAAGTCTACTGACCAGTTGGTTCAAGTGTCATCTTCCAATTCAAACTTTAAGTTTTCTGATAATTCTATGGGTGACATGTTCTTAATTCCGATTAGTATGCCAGATGAGAAGGCTTCTCCATCGTATGTCTGCGACAAAATAAGTACCTTAGCTAATACCCAATCCATTAACCACACTCAAACTTCTAATGTGGCAAAGCCTTGTGTAATACAATCTCCTGCAGTGTACACAAATTGTGCTTCGAGTATTTATCCTCAATCTTTATTTCCTCAGCTACCACTGACTTGTGGTAGTTTTGCATCACCACTCAAAATTGGTGGTGTTGCTGAAGCCCCCACGTGTGCTGCTACTACTTTAGTAGTAAGCACAACGGAATCGTCACCGACAAAAACAAGCTCGACCTTAACTTCACCAGTAACCTCTCCGCTAATTCCTCTGTCAGTGCCTGTCGCAGAAGTCACTACTGGTTCTTGTTCGTCGCCATTAAAACCTGATAGAACAGTTAGTGTGTCCACTGCAGTCACCGATACAGCATCCGATGGTGCTGCTTGTTTCCCTCCTGCCAAAACGTGTTTAAACAACACAACTTGTACTACTACTTCATCCCCCTCCAGCCCGCATCACATGCCATTATCCACTGTTACTAGCAGTTTAAGTGACGAATTACGAAACAAACTTAAAACAAACCTAACAAGTGTCTTGGAAACTATTTTAAAAAAAGATGGCCCTGCTCCAAAAACGTCGTTCAGCACAAATCAACGTCCAATTTTGCCAAAGCTTTCAACACAGAACGTAAATGCAGAACCTAGACGTTGTCGATCATTATTGCCTAAACCAGCTAGAAAAGTTTCATTAATGGCAGACTCAACTATAACGCCTACAACCAATCACCAGGGTAATTGCACTAAACCAGACAATCATTCAAATTCTACTGAAAACAACACCCCAAGTGAAGGATTACCTGCTATTGATGAAAACCAATCTAAAACAATAACAGAAACTGATGAAATCTCTCTTCCAAACATGAAATGGGTGACAATATTAGATCAAAGCAAACTGCAGTTGCAAAAGAACACGCCACATGAGGTAAGAGACCAGAATACTGTAGCCAAAGAGTTAATGACAGCGGCACACTCTATCAAACACGAAAAGGAAGATGCTTCTGACGATAATTTAACCAACTTACATTCAGTTGACTCAATGGGTCTACCCATACTTGAAATGACCTCTTCAGGAAAAACAACAGTATTTAAAAAACACTCATATATATATAAAATGCACTCGTCTCAGTCAGGTAAGCTTCGTGATGAGTTGGGTGACCTCGCACCAGTTGCAATCATTCCATTCCATAATGGTCTTCTTGAGCACACGTTCTCTGGCTCAATCACTTGTTTTTTATGTCTCCGCAGTGAACAAAATACTAGTTCTTTTGCAACTTTCAAAACATGTGATGAACATTTTAAAACTGTGCATTCTCAATGCTTGTGTTATACTTGTGTTCACTGTAGCACACACAACACAACTGCTGCTAAAGCCGAAAAACACTTACTTGAAGCCCACTCGGACCAAAACGGTGCGGTAACTATGAACAAGTGTAAAAGTGAGCCGAGAGAGAGAGATGAAAAATTACAAGATAAACACTCACAGTCAGAACTTGTTTTCAAGTGTGGTTCTTGTAAGGCTACATTCGGTAGTCACGAAGAATGTTTTAAACACATTGATTCACACTCTCAGGAGAGTTCCAATAACTGCACTATGTGTCAAAAGACATTTAAAACAAAAACATTATTGAAAAGACACCAGCAATCTGCGCATCTATATTTTAGCCTTAATGAATCCTTTGCTGAGATTGTGAAATGAATAATTTTTGGTTGCAGCTGGAACACCATCACTTGAAAACTGAGAACTAAGTTAGGAGTTTTTTTTTCCTGGACTCTTGACCTTTTTTTTTTTTACACTTTTTTTTAGCGTCGTCACCCATGACAGATATTATGGTGTAGTGAGCGAAATAGTATGTGATGTGGTAAATTTTTGCATTGTCAAGTTTCAAAAGTGAAATCTGAATTCAAACTTAAAAATAAAATGGTTGCTACCCATACAGCTATGAAGCGCTAAATGGTGTATCTAAGCAGAACTGTTTACTTGTTTATATAAATCTAGGTTGAATTAGATTGAAGCGTTGTACTGCATGCCTAACCAAGCCTTTGTATTGCAATTGTATAAACTCGTCATAATATTAAAGCAGACCTTCAGAGATATACAAAAGTCGAGATAATGGTTTAAAAATATACAAGATCTGCTCCTGGAAACCGCTAGCACCTTACGGATTGCAGCACTATTGTATGGAGTTCAGAAATTACTTTGAAGACGGTGAATGAAAGCACCCTACTGTAATCAAAGGTGTAGTTACATGAACAACTACTACTTTGATGGATTTGTCGCCAAAGCCTGATTTTATACAAGTTTAAACAGGTACATTTGAAGGATAAAATACATACATCTTTTATTTGGCAATTTGGATTTCTACGAATGCTTATTTCAATATTTTATGAATTTGTCCGATTTAGTGTTCCATAATGCAGTGCAGCTTAGTTAGCTAAATTTCCATAAAGATTTAACTTGGGCACAAATGCTTATAGCAAGTTGACACTCTAGCTGCCACCCTCTCCATCAGTATCCAAGCATAAGGTCACAAATTTAGGGCATTTATCACCTAAACCCAACGTTAGTTTATAAGGCCCAACACTTTGCTGTGTAAAATAAAAGTCAACGTCCTTCAACGATGTCAAATTAAGCATCAGTCTCGATTTTTATTCTTCAAAGATTACTGGCACTCAGGATTTTTGACGATTGTGACACAAAATGCTACCAGACAATGCCACTGGCCAAGCAAACTTTTTGATAAAATGGCACATGAACACACTTCCAGAGACAAACAGGACGTTCTTAACTGTATGAACACCTACTTTCATTGAGTATTCAATAAGATGCGTCGTCCCTGCCCATCGACTAACAAATGTATGCTACAATCATACATGTCTCTTGATGTGATCCAGTTGCTGAAAGCATGCAACCCAACTAGAGCACCCAGTCCGATGGAACACATTCTGCACTTTTACACTACTGCGCAGAAACAGTTGCTTATCAAGACAAAACGATAACATCCAGATAAAAAATATATATAGTATATGAGCATGGCGAACACTAGACACATTGTGTCTTTACAGCAAAGGTAGTTTGACTGTTTTCAGCCATCTGAGGATAAATAACAATGCTACAGAAAAGGCTTAAACTTGTTTGATCGTGTGACTTATGTCGCCTGACAACATAAAAGTCACCGTTACTGACACAGCTTAACGTTTTCTTGTCGAAAGAACGATGTGAATAACGTTGATATTTGCCTAATTACTAGTTACTGGCTAACGCTTTTTTTTGTTTCACGAAAATAAATTCTTCCATGCGGTGGATAAAGCTGGTTCTTAGCTCATTTTACAGGTATTGCTCTGGAAAAGTGAACTTTTCATAAGGCCTCTTCTAATTGGTCAAGTGGTTCAGGGGTTAGAGACCTCTAAACGACCAAATTGATTTACATTGTTTTTAACTTTTTATGCAACAATGCCATACTCAACATTAAATAAATCTGTGCATTTCTAAGGCGATACTGTAATACTAAGAAATACTGATCATATGAAAAAAGGTGACTGCTGTGCTCAAAATGTAACGAAAGCCAACAAGAAAAAGAAATGGACCAGAATACTAGATTGGTGTTTTCATCTCATAATTACCAAGAAAAAATAATGGATTTCATCAATTTGGACGAAAAACATCCGATATCTACCCCAAAACAAAACTTGTTAAAGATTCCCGCTAAGCTTTTCGGCTGTATGAAGTCGTGATATCAACCACCAAGGACTTTCGCCAAGCTAATCCCACCGACTAAGACTTCAAACGTTAAATGAAATAATTGAAAATTGCGCAGTAAGCAGTTTTCATGTATTTCATTTAACCTTCAATTGTAACAGTTTGAAGGTGGGATTAGCTTGGCGAAAGAGCTTGGTGTTTGATATCACAACTTCACACGGCCGAAAAGCTTGGCAGAAATCCTTAACAAGTTTTGTTTTGGGGTAGAGCCCTATATACTGTATAATTTGGTACTTTTTTCAAATGTATACCGTTAAAATAGCAGCTCCGTCTTAAACTCTTGTGCAAATCTATGACTCGGTCAAATTTGACCGATTTTAAATACACCATTCCAATCGTGTTCCGAGAGCAATCCAATAATGTTTGAAAATTCCGTAGTGGTTTTTACTCTGAAAATTCATCTAGCGAAAAAAGTTCAGGAATAAAATGCGCACAATTTCAGAAAAACGAATACTATTACCAATTTACCTGTATTACTTGCAAATTTTCGTCTTTCTTCAGAAACTTTTTTCTGGTCAGTTTTTCGCCAGGTCGTAAGGACCTTTTCTACAGTTTTGGCGTCATGAAGAGCACAAAATTGCATTCCCTGCATTTCCTACACGCTGGATGGTTGTCTTGTGGTGTTTTTCCTGCATGCACAAGCAGGAAATTTTCCCGAAGTAATGTTTAGCAACCCTTCCCTTCGGTCGCCACTCGGCGACTTGGAATTTAGCCTTACTCGCCAAATCGGCGACTAGCTGCAGAGCATGCTACTAAAAAGTTAGAGACGAACGGTTTGCGGCGTTCTGCTCAGATTTATAAGGGCTATATAACTGGATTTTCTGCATTAATACTGGAGTTTAAGAAAATTACACACGAAAAACTTCGTTGAAGTTCGTACTGTGGAACATGATGAAATTCCGAAAAAGTCAATTAAAAAAAAAAAAAAAAACACGCACATTTCCACAAACTAGACACTTACTCCTATGTCCAGCAAATTTTCGACAACTAACTGTTGTCATCATCAGGCTTTTAAGGTTGATTTAGTCCCTGATCACATCTTGCTTCAACGTTGTTTACAAGTGCCGTTTTCGAACTCGCCGGTAATCGTGGCCTACTACATTTTTCGGGCCGTTGCACGTCTGCCTTCTGCTCGCTCATTTCCCATCGCCTACTCAATTCTCTTTCCAGTTCACCGTATATATTGGCGAGACCAGAAAAGGAGTACGAGTGAGACTGGCACAACACATGGCAAATGTGAGAAATAAGAAGAAGGACAACGGAATAGCAGTGCATTGCATGGAGGCACGACATACAATTAATTGGGAAAAAACCAGGACACTTTTGAGCTCAAACTCAGCAAGAGATTAAACATCTTACGTGCCTGGAATCAGTAGCAATTAAACAACATGAATTGCATAAAAAACCACTGATGAACATTCAAGGACCATCAAATCCTAACGTGAGCCACCTGGTTAACGGTGAACTGGAAAGAAAATTGAGTAGGCGATGGGAAATGAGCGAGCAGAAGGCAGACGTGCAACGGCCCGAAAAATGTAGTAGGCCACGATTACCGGCGAGTTCGAAAACGGCACTTGTAAACAACGTTGAAGCAAGATGTGATCAGGGACTAAATCAACCTTAAAAGCCTGATGATGACAACAGTTAGTTGTCGAAAAATTTGCTGGACATAGGAGTAAGTGTCTAGTTTGTAGAAATGTGCGTGTTTTTTTTTAGTGAATTGACTTTTTTAAATTACACAATTTTGTTAATGCATAAATTAGAGAAACCTTTCATCATATAAGATGTATTTGGTATGTGGCGAGAAAAAAGTGTAAAATGGCGAGTGCTTTGTAAGGTCTACTGCCCAAGCGGCGACTGCTACTGGATTGACATTTGGAAGGGCTGATGTTTAGTTAATGTTTGTGTGCCCGCCATCTATTAGCGATTAGGCGATGTTGATGCAATAGATGCCCGAAACGAAGTGAATTGGTGGCCGCTATGCCAATGGTATATGGGAAGCGATGCCGGCGCTCCAAGCGAGAGGAAAACTAAACTCACCTTAATGAGTTTTAAACTGGAAGGCTGGTTTTAAAAGTGTCTCTGGCATTAACTAAGCAAATCTAAACGATTTAAGCACGTACTGAAGGTTAATATTTCGCAGATAGTAAGAAACTAAATATATTTTGAATATAGCCTCGGTAAGCAGTCGAAAATAGAAGATATTACAATTTTGGACTTTGAATCCAGTACAGGTGAATTTACTAGTATCAAGGGTAATATGGATCCATATTACCCTTGCTAGTATACAAACTAATAAATGTAATACCAAGCTTTATAAAAATACTAAAATACTTACCTTCAGTAATTATGCTTAAAATCACTTTTATGCTTTCACTGCTCATTTTAGGATTAAAAATCTTTTTTTTTTAAATCTTTCCTCGAACTTCCCTCCTCTCCCGCCAGGTGCGCCACTCCACCTTCCCAGGCTGGCGACCTCTACCCTCATCACTTCTTGAACTTTCCTGTTCAGTGATAGCGGGGCGGGTCCTTACTGAAGGTAAGTATTTTAGGCTAGTAAAAACTAATTTTACCCTTTAAAATTATCGTTTGTTACTACCTGCAAATAGTTATCTTCAGTAATTATGCTGAATTTGTCATTCAGGCGGTGGATATTTAACCCACTGGACCCAGGAGAGATCATGTGGTTTTCGTTCTTCCCAACAGGAGTTGCTGTAACACTTGCGCAGTTTTATCCAGGTAGTATCTCAGGGCTTGGACAGGACACTGTAGCCTCACTTCATCCCTGCGATCCACAACCTTTCCCAGTGCTTTTATGGATACAGGTTGTGGTTTCATTCCCGCTTTGCAATTCTTTGCTCGGAAATGCGCAGGAAACGCCATTGAGACCTCCAACCAGTCTCTTGCAAAACGAACGTGGCTGTCGTCCCATGAGAAAGCCGCCAGTTCACTTTGCCTTGCCGCTGATGCGAGATCCACCAAAAAACCAGTCTTCTGTGTTAAACACAACGTCGAAGCTGACTTCGCCGGTTCGTATGGTGGCCCCGTAAGAGACTGGAGGATAAGTGGGAGATTCTATCTGGGAAAGAGTTTAACTTGTCTCGGTCCTGCGATGTTAAAAGCCGCCATGGGTTCGTAATCACCCTGCTGGTTACTGGCGATCCATCCCCTACGCATGTGAGGTCCGAGTTTATAGACGACCTATAGCCTTTGATGGCGCCCGGGGACAATCCTTGGTTGAAAAGTTCTTCAAAAAAGGACATCAACTTAGTGATGTGTGGTTGGCATGGGTCACAATTGTTAGCCTTACACCAAACGAAGCATTTTCGCCACTTCACGTCATAATTTTGCTGCATTGAGTCCCTCAGATTTCCGGTGATCCGCATTGCCACCCTCTCCCTGTAACCGGCTTTCATGACGTTCGTCGTTATAGTCTCCACGTGACGATTCAGTGCTGAAGGGCATGAATGGTTCATCCCTGGTGTTGTGTGAGGAATCCCTCTGTGACTTCCAGTTGAATCGGGTCGTCTCTGCGTAGCTCCATGGCCTCCGTAAACCACGGTGCTGCTGATCACCATGGCGCCACCAGTATAAATTTTCCTCTTGACTCGAATTTTGTTTGTCACCTTCTGGAGAAGTTTGAACGGAGGAAACAAATACGCCTGCATGTTGTCCCAGCTGATTGACAACGCATCCGTCGCCCAGGCCAATTCGTCTGGGAACAGCGATACGAAGCATTGTAGTTGCCGGTTGGACCTTGTCGCAAACAAGTCGATCACTGGCTGACCCCATCTTCCGAATAAGGCTTGGCACACCCGTGAGTCCAGCTCCACTCCGTAGTCGGAACCTGGGCTCCCTGGACAGTTCGTCCGCCCAAACATTCAAGTTCCCTGCAATGTGGTTAGGGATGAGAACGACATCTAGTTCCAGGCTGGCCTCGACGAGAGCAGACGTTTGTTCCATGAGAGCCTTCGAGTGTGTGCCTCCTCCTTTCTACACATATGCAACTGCCGTTGTGTTGTCTGTCATGAACCCAGTCCGACCCCTAAGCCTCTCTCCCCAAGACGGTACCGCTCTGAGAATGGCTCTCATTTCCAGGATGTTTATGTGGAGGCTCTTCCCCTCTGCAACCCACGTACCCAACACTGTTTCCCTGCTGATGTGGGCTCCCGAGCACGAGTTGGATCCGTCGGAAAACAGGAGTGTTTCTGGACTGGGTTCCTGGAGTGGTACTCCCATGTTGAGGTTCCTTCTGTTCCTCCACCAGTCCCGGCTCATGGTCGGGAGATACTGGAGTGAAAGCACGTCGTCCAAACTGTGTCCTAGTACCCACTAGGTCTTCCGGAACCAGTGCAACTGCCTCTTTCTCCATGATCCTGGTGGCACTAGTCGCGCACTTGAGTCCAACAGTCCAATCATGGATGCTAATTCTTTCGCAGTACAGGTGTCTTTCTTGCAAAAGGACAAAATCTCTGCTCTCGTCTTCTCCCTCCTGTCCGGAGACGGCCTAATTGTCATTGCCAACGTGTCGAACTCCGCTCCTAGAAAAATGAATCGTCGTGCCAGCGTGAACCTTGACTTCCTGACGTTCACCCCTAATCCCAGATGGGCGAACAGGGATGCGCACATGTTCAGTTGACGTAGCAGTTGCGACCTGGACCCTTCCGGAGCAACCACTCGTCCAGCTACGCATGAATCCTGATGCCGTGGAGATGTAGGTGTGCGAGTACTGTCTTCAATATCCGTGTGAAGACGTACGGGACCATAGCCAGACCGAACGGAGTAGTTTTGAACTGGTAAGTTCTCTGTTTTGCTACCAGTCGGAACAGGTGACAGACCGATGCGTGCAGGGGTACGTGTAAGTACACATCCTCAGGGTCGATCGAGACCGTGAACTTGCCTTGTTGGACCGCGTCTCGAATGGAGTCGAGAGATTCCATCTGGAAGTGTTCCTTGGAGAGGTGCTGATTCAGTCTTCTTAGGTTGAAGATCAACCTGGAGCCCCCCCCCCTGGAGAACCATGAGGTGTTGGGGGGGGGGCTGCTCCATGGCGCCCTTCCGAAATCAGCGTGTCCACTTCCTCGATCAACTCTGTGGTCGAGGAATTTCCTACCAGCCAAGTTGGTGGGCAGTTTATAGTTGCACCAGCGGCGGTGAACATCCCGTTTCCAGAATTTCCAGTACGAAAGGGTCCGTAGCTATCTCCTTCCAAGTCTCCAGGTGATTGGACAGCCCAGCATTCCGGAGAATGGGGGGGGGTTGCCCACACCATTTCCAGTCACTTCCGTTGCGCCGGTCGGAGCGCTCGGCTTCTGAACGTGCTTCATCCACGCCTGAATCCTCCTGTGCCTCGTCCGCGTGGGTGGGAGGGGACGGTTTCCTGAAATTGCCAAAGTCTTTCGGTTTATCACTACTTTTACGATTCGTACTTGTCCCCTCATACGGGTTGTTCCATAGCCCTGATGTCCTCGGTGGCAGCTTGTATATCGAGCGACCCCTTGGTTTACCCCTATTGGCCTGAAAGATGGTGGCAGGGACACGCACCTTTTCCTTCAATTCCGGGGCGAATTCGAGTAATTGTCCGTTGAAAAGTTCCGAAGATTCGTGCACTGGGAGCAGTCGGAGCTTGCCTGTGACGTCTACAGTAATTCCTGTCGCCGATTCTAATAAGGCATCCCGCCACCTAAGTGTTATTGAGTTGAGTAAAAGCCTACACTGCCAATTTAAACTGTCCTTGTGAAAGTCCAACGCCCTTCTGAACAGATGCATGTGTTTTCACGAAGTTCAGGACTCACGAGTGCCATAGCTTTGAGTGTTGTCGTAGAGGCCGAGTATACTAGTTCCGCCTGGGACCTTGCATGAATACTTGCTCGTAAAGTAACGTCCTCCTCCTCAAATTGGGCAGCAGGAATCTAGATCACCGAAGGGCTTTTCAGTGTAGAATGCAATTCTGGGCTACAGGTCTCGGTCACATACTAGGCGTCCGCATAATTCCTATATCTCCTCTTGTTCGGCGCCCCCATTCCAGATGAACGAAAAAAAACACTTCAACTTCTTCGGATCATGCGGGGGCAGTGGCTCATCCTTGCGGGTAACAGATTCCATATTAAGGAGTTGCCTAAAGAGCACCGCCGATTGGGGAAGGTGGGTCGGTTCTGGCTTCACATTACCTTCATTGGTCAACGTGTCCATTGGTGGGTCATCCACATTCTCACATTTTTCGGGGCATTCTTTAAAGAAACGAGTGGGACGCAGTTGTTTCATCGTCGCCTCTGTGAACTCTTTCCACGGGATATAACCCGGCCCTTCATTGAAAGGGTCATCAATGGGAACCATTGATTCCTCATGGCCGCCATTATCATCATTCACATTTCCGGATCTCTTCCTTTTCCTACAAATGTGAATCCCGTCCCCGAAAACACCCTGGGAGCTGAGTTCCTGCGTTGTTGAATGTCCGATGTCGTATTGTGCTACCCACTTGGCGACACTTGACGACTGTGCGGCAACCCCTGGCGCTCGGGCGACGCTTCACACTCGTTGGCGACGGACGGCGACACGCTCGGTTCGATGGCGACACCCGGCGTGACGGCGTTGAAGACATATCACGGCGCTTCTTTTTCTTGCTTTCCAGTGTCGCCGGTGTCAATCCCTTGGTGACTAACAGGGAACCTAGTCTATCGAGCAACATAGTAAAACGTTCCTCGATGGAAGTTACTAATGTTGTCGATTTGTGGCTTTTCACGGCGTGATCTTTGACTCCCTGATCACCCGATTTCGTAACCGAACCGCTAACCCCAACATCGGGTGCGGCTGGCTTACTATTTTTTGCCTTGCCACCCGAGCCCCCGGACTTATTTTTCTCCGAACGGCTCGTGTGGGCACCATGTTTTCCTTTTTCCATGCCGCCGGTGTGTGATTTCCGGTCGGGAATAAGGATTGCTTTGCCACTTTTCGTGCCACTGGTTATTTCACCTTTTCCATCAGATTTGCCACTAACTGATTTAGTCTTCATGTGCTGCGATCTGGCTGGCGAATTCGGTACAACCGGTGGCCCCGTCACGAACTCTGATCGGAGAGACACATCTGCATTAACGTCCAGGATATCACTCGTGCTTAAGTCTTTTTTGATCACTAACCCCATCATTACTAAATCGTTGACGGGAGTCGTGGATCTAATTGGATTGAGAACCGGCACCATCACTGGTTGTTGCGCGAGTAGAGACCGCACCGTATGAATCATCTCCATCATGAACGATCCCAGTTTAGCGTCCACCCCGGACAGCACATTCGTTGTAATCCTTTTTTCCATGTTGTTTGCGCCTGCTATCAAACACTGCCGCCGCTGCTGCAGATGCCGTAGCAATAATCTTGTATTCGTCATATAACGCAATGTCAAGAAATTCACCGTCCGATGTTTCCACTCCCGCCACGGAGGGAAGCCCGCCGTCAGCCATATTAACAGATTCCCTCAAATCCGCACTGTCAGTGTTCGACGCCATATTGAAATCCTGATTGTCCGCAACAAATTGTTGATCAGCCTGTTTGTGGTCCATAATAATCTGTCCTTCCACTGTTGCACTGCGAGTCAAAGCTGCCTTAGCATGTTGAAGCACTTTCTGGTCCGATGTCTTCCACGTGTAGAGTATCGATTTCAGTCTTCACGTGATGACGGTCACACAGCTCACAAACACGATCCACAAAGTTGCACAGACAACATTTTCTGCATCTTGGGTGAAAATCCCTCACCAACTTCGGGCACTTGCACGAAACAAATTCTTTTGACTTTAACAGGTCTCCGAGTTTAGTCTCTGAATCACCAACTGACATGTTTGTTCCAATAATCCAAATCAGTTCAAAAAACGTGACAAACGAGCAGCTAAGAAAACGTGAAAAACGAGCAGTTAAGAAAATGTGCGACCAGCCAAGACGGCTGCTCAAGAAGTGATGAGGGTAGAGGTCGCCAGCCTGGGAAGGTGGAGTGGCGCACCTGGCGGGAGAGGAGGGAAGTTCGAGGAAAGATTAAAAAAAAAAAAAGATGGCAGTGAAAGCGTAAAATAGTGATTTTATTCATAATTACTGAAGGTAATTACTGAAGCATAATTACTGCTGTAGCTGCTAAGTGTTGCAGGTGTTTTAAACTTTTAAGGGGTTTTAAAAATCGGGTAGAAAAGCAAATCGAAAACGATTTTAGCACATACTAGAGGTAAGTATTTTAGGATAGTAAAAACTAATTTTAATCAAGTTAAAATTGTCGTTTTTTTGGTATGTCTGGCTACATCTTTTTTTGTTTGTTTACATCGTCTGCTTTGAATATGCACGCCAGTTTTGAAAGTAAGTTTTTTTAAGTTTTGAATGAGTGAATATCATAGTACAGCCAGTTAACGGTTTTTTCGGACCATTATTTCTTTACAATATGCGTGCCCAAAACTACTACTTGCCTCATATTCAGGATAATATGGTATCTTCTTCAGGAAATCGATGGAAGAAGCCGTAATCCTGTCACACTGGAAGGATGCAGTCAGTACACCCCTCTACAAGTCTGGCGACCGCGTGTTACCTTGCAATTGGGCTACAGGCCAATTAGCCTCAATTCCCAGGATGGCAAGATTCTTGAGCCTTACTATCAACCAACTTTGTAAATTTCTCAAGCAACATGGACTGTAGATGTCACTTCTTTCCCATAAAGGTGGTTCCTTTTTGGAAACGGTCTCTGCAAAGTCTGTTGACATTTTTAGAGGTTCTTGAACTTATGAAACTTGACTCCAAGGCAAGGTTATACTGTAGTTATAACTTTTTTTTAAATTTTGATTATTGAAAATACAAAAGTTAGTACGAGAGTTCATTTCACAATTTTGTCCAAGTTTCGGTTCCATTTAACGCTAAGGCTCGGACGGCACCGATATTGGCATCGGTACCGGCTAACTGTTTTGGTCAAATATCGGTTTTTGCAATATCTTCGCCAAAAATTGTCCGTTTTTGATTTCCAATACACCATTTTAACGATTTTTTCATGAGCTTTCCAATGGTGCTAATTTCAGAGCGATAGCTTTAGTTGTTCTCAAATTATTTAACAAAAACCAAAAACAGGTTCCAAAAAACGCACTTTACTGCAAGATGCTTGCTCACAGAGCTTTGAGATTCGGAAATTTTCATCAAATTTTGTTTTTGAATATGAAATAAACATTAACTTTACTGGAAGTATTGCACTGAAGTATCGGTTTCGGTGATGTAGCATGGGACCGTATCGGTATCGGATCGGATCGGTCAAAGTTGGTATCGGCCGAGCCTTATTTAACGCTCAATCTCAAAATTGAAAATACGAAAGTTACTATAAGAGTTCATTACACGATTTTGTCCAAGTTTCGGTTCCATTTAATGCTCAATCTCAAAAATATAGAATATTCTACCCGTATTTTTCCGTGCCGAATCAAATAATTATTTGTCCGATTTTAATGCCATTTGCATCTAGTTCTCGCCAGGTGCGCTGCTCTGTACTTCAGTATATACAACGTGCCATCTTTGATTTCTTATATTGTTATCAGGCACCATTTGTGCAAGACTTGCGCTGTTATTTTCCTTGTCGCCACTTGCCGCTACTCAAGAAAATGATACATGAGCGCAAATCAACGGAAGAACAAAACAGAATTTCGGGTAAGATCAAGTCTGGAAGCTATCCTGCCTGCACATGCAGAAAAACTCAAAGAGTGATCTTCCCTCAACGCGTCGTAAATGTAACTATATATCTAATAAGTATGATTTGTGCGTGCTACACGATGACTATTCCATCGGACGAGTATTATAGATTGGGGGGCACTCGGATCAAAGGTGAGACCAAACATGTCATTCTGCTTCTGTGGACTCAATATCACCCAACGGTAAATCTCCTCTTGACATTCATTTGCAAAAAATGAGCATTCATCCAGAATGCTCCTACCCGGTAGGTTTCGCAGAACTTAATGTCGAAGAGAAAATAGCAGATGATGCATCTCTCTCTGATGAGGGATACGGGCCTTTAAAGAGCTAGACGCCAGATTTGGAAATGATGGCACAGGACTAACTGCAGAAACGATGACGTTCTCACCTGCGACGACCACAACCTGTGCCCTTTGAGTAGCTTCAGCATAAGGCGTGTAAAGCCACAAGCACCCTTTCACCTAAAAATTACACTAACTGGCCTATTAACTGCCTAAAGAGTTCACAGTTGTACAACTGAAACGGAGCCAGGAAACATCAACTGCATCGGTAAAACTGATTAACATGGCAACTGGCTGTTGGGGAAATCAGACACATCACAACAGGCAAAAAAGTAAATAAATGAATTCAAATGGATAAAAAAATTCACAATTTATATGCTAAAATACTTCACAAAATAAAACGTTAATAAATTACACCATGGTTCTTGAATAAGATATCCTTAATCAAAACTGATTTTCCGCACAGCAGAATTGATTAGTTCAGAGGGCTGGCACTGGACCTTGTCAGGTGTATTATCAAGGTCAGTGGCATCACTATCCAGTGTCAGTAATAATTGTTGTGATCTAGGTGTCCCTGACAAACAGTCTGTAGTTTCGTCAGAATCATAATCTGATCTGCACTTCTCGGAATTGCAAATCATTAAAACTTCAGGAGAAGAGCTTCTACTGTTGGCATTGCATGGGTCTTGCTCCTCAGATGCTTCTTCAGTCAAGTCCACAACTTCCACTGACTTACCGCCATCATTATTAGATTGTTCAGGACTACTTCCTATATCTTCATGATTCTCTACATTGTTGTTTCTGTCTTCATTTTTCATAGAAGAAATTTCAGTAAAAAGTTCTTGGCTGTAAGGATTTGCACTAGTTCCTGAAGAGGAGACTGACACCTCCTCCACATTTAATCCCTGAAACACAGAAAATTATTCACTGGGTCAGGTTGTTTGGCCAAGTCTTAGTTTTCACGACACCCTAAGTGATGCTGAACCTAACTGATAAAAATCTGGTACACGACTGGTAAAAATCGGTAGCTTGGCCAATTTAGGAAAGTTAACGATTGCTTGCTGATCATTGCAACCAATTTCTGATACAGACTTCAAATCTTTTAACTAATACTTTAAAGGAAGATTCCTTCTTGCCGCATAACCACCTCGTAGGAGAGGGTTTGGTTGCCACACGTGACACGGACTTTGGTAACAAAAATAAGGCCACGCACCAACGTAACGTATACTTGACCATGGCCAGTAAACTAACTGGCCCACTCTGCAACAATATTAGGGAGGTAGACAAAATGGCCGCAGCCACGTCTGGTTCATTTCGTCGAGGTCTGTTTTTCGTGGTAGCATTTTTGTACAGAGCGACACGACATCTATTGGCAGCTAGTGGTGGTTTTCGACATAATAATTTAAATTTTTAAGTAGAGTTTGGAGGCATATTTTTATTATCTCCGACGACGGTAATTTGGTCAAGTATCCTAGATACCAGGATACAGTAGAATCTGCATGTATGCAGTTAACATTCGATTATCTAAACATGCTAACTTAAATATACGTGGGATATTGTAAATATAGTCCACCATTACTAAAAGCAAGAATTTTTAGTCCCTATTGAAATATGTTACATTCATTCCTATTAGTTCCATCAGAGTTTTCAGAGGGTGCCACGCGTTACATCTGGTAATTTTTGCTTATTTTTTAGCCCAAACCTAAAGTAAACTAAATTACAAAAATATTTTGAAATAGTTTTTAAAAATATCACTCAGCCACAGTTAAGCTATTTCCCTGCGTTTGCAAAACAAAAAAAGCAACACGTTCGTTGGCAATTTGTACGGAGGGTGCCGCCCTCGGTTGACAAAATTTGGCAACTAGACAAATCAGCGGCACTTTCGGCGGCCATATTGCCAACCCAGTCTTGTAATGCTATTTTTCATCCAAGTTCAGGCCAGTACTGTAGAGAGTCCTGACTTGACGTCCGCCAGCGAGGGCAAGCGTTGCTATAGTAACAGAGGGGTTACATGAAATCAGCCACACAGAAGATGCTATCATTACGATACACCACGGTTAGCTATACATCCACTAAAACGTATGGTATTCAGAATGTAAATTTGTCTGACAAAAGTCTTGTTTTGCACTTCCTGCATTTTGCCAACTAGTTTTGACACATACAATGATTCAAGGAGGAAAGTAACTTCGGGAGGAATCTGACAAATGTGAGTGAGAGTAAGTGGGTGAGTTTGAGGAAGAGAGCGCAAGAGAGATTATTTCTGACTTTCCAAATACACGTTTGCAACATACTGTCAAGCACATTAGTCCGACGACGGTAATTTGGTCGAGTATCCTAGATACCAGGATACAGTAGAATCTGCATGTATGCAGTTAACATTTGAATATCTAAGCAAGCTAACTTAAATATACGTGGGACATTGTAAATATAGTCCACCACTACTAAAAGCAAGAATTTTTAGTCCCTATTGAAACATGTTACATTCATTCCTATTAGTTCCATCAGAGTTTTCAGAAAGTGCCACGCGTTACGTCTGGTAATTTTTGCTTATTTTTTAGCCCAAATCTAAAGTAAGCTAAATTACAACTAAGCTAAACTAAGGTTGAAAATTAACCTTTTATCACGCTTATTTTCACCAACACACACAAAATAACAAATATTTCGGCAAATTTTCGATAGTCAGCAGTCATGGAGATGTAATGGCTCAGGCGACTATCTTCTTCAGGTTCCACAACAACACAGTTTCACTACTTCGTAACGACCTTTCGTCTGCTTCGAATTTTGAGCACAGCCTCCAGTATTTGTTGGGTACGTTGCGAATTTGGAGCGCGGCCTCCGGAATTCGTAGGGTTTGTCGCCCATTTTTCACGTAGTAGGCGATCGAGTTCTCCACGCATCAGAAACTGAATTCCAGGTTTTGAGGGTCCTGGATATTCATCAGCACAGCCTTCTCTCGGTTGTGGTGTTGAATAGCCAGGGATTCAAGACTTCTCAGATGGATGTCACTTGAAGAATTTGAGACTAGGAGCGTTCTTGTTCCTTCCCAATGAACTTTCATAGTAGGCAATGTGGTATTTTCAACTTAAACTAAATAATAATTAAACACAAGCTAGTTTCGTTTAGTTTAATTTTACGCTGAAAACTGAGTAGAAATTCCCACATAAAACTCATGGTGCCCTCTATAAACTTAGACTGAACTAATAGGTATAATAAACAAAAAACGGAAAGTTAAATGTTAACAGTAAGGGTCTAAAAGTCAAAACCTAGAAAGAAAACGGACAAGTTTTTTACACCTAGTCAGGGTCTAGCTCTAGGTGTAACATTTTTGTTAGTAACAGGCTGGTAAGCATTAGACCCTTACTACCCGGTGGTTAGCTTAGTTCTAGTCTATTCGGACAGAACGTGTGTATGAATGGTTGTAGCAGGTTTTCTTTCTTAGAATTTCGTTAAGGAACTTTAAAACATAATTTTCTTGTGAAGTTTCACATTTTGATTTCTGAATTTGATTTTTTCGTACATTTATGGTAGAGGATAACTAATAATGCTCTCTGCTGTGAATATGCTGTCATGTTACTAAATCCAAAAAAAAATTTTCAACCTAAAGCAAAGCAGGAAAGGCATATTCCACTAACACTGGAGTTGCTTAATGACTTATCAAGTCAATTTTCTAATCCAACTTTGTAAATTTAATTCAAGCCTATTCGGACAGCAATTGTGTATGTACGGATTTAGCAGGTTATTGTGCTTGAAATATCTTTAAAGAACTTTCTTTAAAGCTACCTTTATACTAATTTCATAGATTTTAAGGTAATTGATAACAACCAATAATCCTCTCTACTGTGAATATCATGTCATGTTACCAAACCCAAAAATAAACTTTTCAACATAAAGCAAAGCAGGAAACGTACACCATACTACCAATGGATCATCACATGAGTCTTTATAGGAGGATTTCCAGTTTTCCGTCAAAATGTATAAACTGCTTTCCTATTCTTAAGGACGAAAGCTGGCCACCGGGTCGTAAGGGTCTAATGCTTACCAGCCTTATTGAAAAAAATTTACACCTAAACCCTGACTGTCAAAGCTTGTCCATGTTCCTTCTAGGTTTTGACTTTTAGACCCTTACTGTTAACATTTAACTGTTCCGTTTTTTATTTTTAGAATTGTAACTAAACTATAAAACCGTGCAGCTGACGATACGCTACTGCCCGCACCGAGAAGAATGCGCTATACACCCAATTTGCGCTTTACATCCTTTTTTAAATTTTGCTTTTACTACGTTTTTAATTTTTTTGTTTGAAGGAAATCAGGCACTAATAGGCATAATTTCAAAATGGCTAACTCATTACAAGATGACGTGGATTCAGATTAATAATGACTATAGTACATTCATTGTTTCAATTGTTGCCAGCTATATCGTCTAATTTGAAGGAAATCGGACTATAATAACCTGACTTTCTGTCAGGTAGACATCAGCGATGTTCAGTCGAGGGAGCTCTGTCAGAGCCTTTACCTGTACGTAGCGGGATTCCGCAGGGAAGTGTGTTAGGTCCACTGTTGTTTGTCATGTTCATCAAATCCCTTTCCTCAAAGATTTCAGTCGACCACGGCATCTTTATGGATGACACTAAACTCTTTGCACCTTCTAACACACCTGAAACTGCTGCTATCCTCCAAGACAACATTCATCATGTTACTAACTGGGTGGAGGACATGAACATGAACCTTAACGAAAATAAGTGTTGTATCCTTAGGTCTGGCAACCAACGTCTTCACACTATCTACGACCTTGGGTCTCATAAACTACTACAAGACAAGGCTTCACAGAAAGATCTTGGCGTCATTCTCGATGGTGATCTTTCCTTCTCTACACATGTCCAATCTGTTGTAGCCAAGGCCTATGCCGTGCTAGCAGCAGTCCGAAATACATTTGATGAGCTTCAACCAAAGATCTTCCTTAAACTGTACTGTAGTCTCGTTAGAAGCATCATCGAATATGCAAACCAAGCTTGGTGGATCAGACTTGAACGCGACAAGGACAAAGTGGAAAGACTCCAGAGACGTGCTACAAAGCGAGTCATTGGTTTATCCAATCTGCCGTACAGTGAACGTTTACGACGACTCAGACTTCCCGCAATGGCTTATCGACGTTCTCGCGGAGACCTTATCTTTGCTTGTAACACTATTAACTCTAATAATCCACTTGAAAAATCTTGGCTTTTTGTCACTGATGATCTTAGAACTAGAAACCACGGAGCTAAGGTTGTGAAACAACGCTGCCGGACATCATTACGACAAGAGTCATTTGCTTTCAGAGTGTGCAATCTGTGGAATAAGCTACCGGCGGAGGTTGTGAAAGCCCCTTCCGTGATCACCTTCAAAAAAACGTCTTGATATTGTGTTGCCCTCCTTTATACCGCCCTACGAGTACAAAAATTGGTAGTAGGGGATACTCGACGCCATAAGCCAGCAGGCTTTCTGTCGAATTTTCTTTCAAATTCAAATTCAAATTTTGCAAGGGCCGCCCAATTTTAAGATGGTGACCATTAGAGATTACAAGTAACGATGGCACATTCACTGTTTCACTTGGTATCAACTATTTCGTCTCCTTTCTAAATTTGAAGGAAATTGGACGATAATAAGCATAATTTCAAAATGGCCACCAAATTTCAAGACGGTGGTCATTAGAGATTACTAGTAATGATGGCAAGTTCACTGTTTCATGTGGTATCAACTATATCGTCTCCATAGTAAATTTGAAGGAATTGGGACAATAATTCACATAATTTCAAAATGGACCCCCCAATTTTAAGAGGGTGGCCATTAGATATTACTAGTTACGAAGGCATATTCATTGTTTCACTTGCCATCAACTATTTCGTCTCTGTTCTAAATTTGAAGGAAATTAAACGATAAGAAGCATAATTTCAAAATGGCTCAGATTTCAAGTGGCCATTACAGTTTAACAGCAACTATAGTGCATTCATTGTTTCATTTGATATCAACTAATTTCGTCATGTGCAAAATCTAAAAGAAATCGGAATTTCCCAGTGGCAGTAAATTCATCTGGAGATCGTAGAATTCCATCTACACCTAACAGTGGGTAATTATGCACGCTACGGTGATGGATCCGAATCTGCACTGAATGTGAGGCACCTTTCCTGCTTGGAACATTTATTTGTTTTCCCCAAATAAATGTTCCAAGACCTTACCCCCCCCCCCCCCCCCCCCCCCCCGAAGAAAAAACCCTATTTTGTAATCTGTTTCCTTATGCGGACAAAAAAGTAGGAACAGTGCAAGCTCCCCCCCCCCCAAAATAAAAACTAAAAAAAACGCAGGAAGCAGCAATTCCCCCCCCCCAACTCCCACACACAAAAAAAGAAAGATGATGTATTTCGTCAAATACTTCTTCTCGGGAAAAAGGTAGGAAGGAACAACCAAAAACACTGCAGCACACGTGAAGAGTGAGGACACCATCTCTCCATCCTCATGTTTATTATTAATGCTGACGATAACCAGTGTTAGTATCAACTAACAGCTGACGACCCAGTTTGGGTTCGTGTTCTCCAAGATCAAAAAAAGAACAACACCTGATAGCTTGCTCGTCTATGTACAAAATCTAAAAGGAATTGAAATTTTTCCAGTGCCCAACGTAGGTAAGAAAGAGTACATTCATCCAGAGATAGGACTCCTATCTACACCGAACAGTGGGACATGCTATGATGTCGAATTTGTATCTACACTGAATGTGAGGCACCATTCCTACGCGAAACATTATGAATTGTTCCTGCACAGAACGCTATCTTTAGTACGAATATGCATTAATTTTTAACAAGTAGGAATTATGAATATATCGAACAGTATTCAGGAATCCAGCAGGAACGTACGCCGACATAAGGGGGCATTAACAAATTACTTTAACAGTTTTTGTTTTTTTGTTAGCAATTTAGATCCCTGCTCCCCTTTGTAACACCAGTGTGTCACTTAGCTTGACCCCTTTCACCTGAAAATACATAACATTTTCTAACCCTCTTCCCCCAATTCCACTGCCCTCCAGTTGTATAGCTTTTTTTTGGTTGAGTTCGTTTTTATGAGCAGTCGTAGTACCTTCGAGCGTAATAACCAGATATTTCAAAATCGTTAAACAGATGTTAGAAAATAGTTCAGCTAAAAGAATGTAGAAAATATTTTTTCTCAAATCGTGTGGTGCACCCCTGGAAAAGCTTATCATCGGAGGTGGTGGATTCTGAGAACTTGACAACGTGTTTTTAGACAACGTCTTAGAACGACTGATCTTGCAAGATTTTTAAAATGTTTTTAATATGTTTTGGTTTTACTCTGTTTTTGTTTTTAATATTTTTATAATGTTTTTATGTAGATTACAATTGCTCCTATTTTAGTCTTATAATTGGTTGTATGTATCTTATTTCTCTTTTATCTAATGTATGAGTATTATCCTTTTAATGCTGGACAGGTGTTCGAGGGTCCTAACAGTCCCTTCCTGTTTCCATTTTCCTCTTTATGTAAATACATATCTTTACTTACTTTACTTTACTTAGATAAAAATGTTTGAAAAAATGTAGCGAAAACATCCCTCCCCAACCGTAACATATGGTAAAACATTTGCTGAACTCCTCCTCCAGGCGTTACATAACTTGTGAACGCTCCCTATTATACGTTGGGAGAATTTGTTTTTTAATCGGCCAAAAAGTAAATAACTATTTCAGTTAAACTAAAATAACCTTGAAAAGGCACATGTTCACATTGGAAGCTATGATTTGAGCCTATTCCGATGATATTTGGTGGTGTAGTTTGACCTGTAGAGAGGACAGACGAAAGGTACATCCCTCTAACAACAACAACCAGAAGCCCAAGAAGGTGGCAATTTGGCCCCTCTCTGGATCTCTGATTTAGCTGGAACGAATTTCACAATTTTTGGACTGTAGACAGGCCTTGACTAGTCGAGGCTAGATTCCAAATTTTGTATCGACAGGGTTCGTCGCATGCAGCATGATTGGTTCCGGGGCTTCGCATCGGCACGTCGGTTGGAGCTGCCAAGAGAGGCTCCCGCCGTTTGGTCATTGGTCCCGGTGCGTCGGTACGGTTCCGGTATTCCTTCTGCCTGCGGCGCCGTCTCTTGGCGACACTCGGCTGGAACTACTCCGTCCTCCCTTCCCAGCAAGAACCATATTATAATCTTTGGCCTTTAATAATGTCTGTTACTACAACTGATTGTCTAAATCTGATGTATTTTATGTTTCTATTCATGTAACAATACTTGATGTATCCCATATGCTCATGCCAATTGTTACCTGCCCTAAACGACCAACTTAGGGGTAGTAACTAAGTGAAGCCTTTTCTGGCATTCCAACCATCAACCTCAAGCATTCCACATGTGAACCATTTTCGGCCAACTTCATTAGAATCTTTTCTTCCCCCATTTAGATTATTTATTTAGGGACATTTAGTCACAATTCACCACCATACCTTTTTAGGCTGTACCAGTTGGCAGGCGAGCAATCAACACCGAAAAAATCATTAAACCTAGACCAAAATGGCGTAAAGGTAACTTGTGACTCAGTCTCGTCCCTAACTTAAGCTAATCCACTGTGTCAACCAGCTAATCATTACCATCCGTTGATACAATTTGAGAATTTAACACACAGACCCTGGGCTGACCCTTATTAACACTGGCTATTGCCAGTGTTAATGACTTCAGAGATCCACAGTGTGATCTTTGAAGGGGAACATGTCGAGAACATGGAGCCACTGAGTTCTTTTCGATGTAAAGGAAAAAAGGCGTCCGAGGCGTGGTCCTGTCTTGTAGAGATTGAGTAGTCGATGGGTGCTTCGTCTATTCCAGGTAGGGTCGTAAGGCTCGAACTGGGGATTGTACCCTTTCACCACTCTTAAGTTTGACAACAGGGCCTTGATGACGATTGGGTGCAGCGTTTCATCTGGACCTTGTTTTTTTGGCGCGGAACTCAGCTGGGACATTAAACCAGTCTTCAGTGAAGTCAATGTGGCCATCCTCCCTGGAGAAGGCCACCAACTCACGCTGGTGTGCTACCATGACCACGATAATGGGTCGTGGTCTCACACGAAATGTCACATTTTTACTGTTGTTACATGTGCACCTTGTTGGCTTTTTATTTTTCATCGTCTGTTTGTGTGTTCTGCCAAGATTATGGCTTTATGAAGGGGCTTGTAAGGGTTAACCACCAAATTTGTCAGCACCAGGGGAATATTCCAGGACAGAAACATGAGCCAAAATTGTGAACCAACATTGTCAAAAGCTTGGACCAACTTGCAAATAACCTTGCTGGGTGCGTAGTGACGGAAGGGCCCATGCAGGTATAAGGATGGAGTAATAACCGATTGGTAGCCTATGATGACAATAGACCAGCTTGAAGCATATGTTCTAAGAAGGTGGCCAGTGAGGTGACCGAGGGGTCATAAGGGTTTACTCATTGTTGTTACACCATGTAAACCATCAGGACCACTTAGCCTCGCATACTTTCACGGTAGATTTCCAGGGCCACTGGAAAAAGGCGTGTTGCTACAAGGGACGGGAACCGCACCAATTTCAGATTAGTCATTAGAGAGTCTTCATATGTGAAGATGAAAAATGGCCAGGTTTAGGTGTAGCATCTGTCTCTTGTATTGGGTGAGGACAATCGGTATACATGGCAGGGGAACAATGTTCCTGCGACAGGTGTAACAAGACCACAAACCAAGGCACTGTTAGCTAATGTGGGGCTACTAGGAAAAAAGTGCCTTTGGAGCCCCAGATCTTTTCCAGAACTTTCTGAAACAGTGCAAACGGAGGGAAGGCATGGACAAACATGCAGGCATGCAGGCATGGAGGGGATGTTGAGGTGTTCGGTCGCCCAAGCGAGGGGGATGCGGAAACGGGGTTAACAAACTGTTGGAACTTGTGGCAAGTGGCAGACACGTCGACCCATGGCTTCCCCCACTTCACGAAGACTGATTGGCAAATTCTGGGGGATAACTGCTATTCCGTTGTTGGCACTTTGTTTGTCCAGGAAAGCTCATCGACCAGCAGATTCAATTCCAGTGTTGTGTACCAACGTCACGGTAGCAATGTCACGTAAAAATCCAGGCAGATATAGAAAAGAGTGGACACTTAGTCTATCAGGGTGCCAGAATGGCTCCTGCATCCTTGCTGAACATACGCTACGGCTGTGGTATTGTCCAACATGACAGCACCTGTCTTCCCTTGTAGCAGAGAATACCACGTTGGGACAGTGCAGATGATGCCCCGCAACTCCAGACTGTTAATATGAAGCATCATCTCCTCCGATAACCAGGTGCTGAATGCTGTGCGTTTCGCCTATGTAGGCTGCCCATCCCGACCTCGAGGTATCTGCCAAGGAAGGTTGGTTAAGGGAACTAAGTCCTCCCAGGAGAGTTGGTGAAGCCACTTGTCCTTCCGGAACCAATGCATGGGCCCGGTCCTCCAAGCAACCAGAGACACAAGTTTGCGCAGGAGTCCATCAGTCCTACCAAATGCGCGTAAGTCCCTTGCAAACACAAGTCTTGTGGCGGAGACCACACGATCAGATTAGTTTTAAGAACCTGCTTGAGGACGGGTGAATCTAGAAGTTGCATGAATCAAATTCGGCTAAAAGAAACAAGAGTGATTGACTTGGCAGAATCTTGACTTCACAACTTTGACACCCAGTCCTAGCCATGCGAAGAAGAGGAGAAGGACTTTCGAAAGGGGATGGAGACGGAGGGATCCTTGACCCTGGCCCCCTAGGGGCTCCGATGCTCCTACAAAAGGAACGTGCTTCTCAACCTTGGCAACAGTACGACTCATCCAGTTTAAATTGCTGAGATTGCTCCGCACCTCCATAATACGGTCTCTTGGGGTTACCCCCCTTTTTCCCTGACCCACTTGGGGGCTGAAAGGGGGCTGAAAGGGGCCCCGATGAAAGGTTTTTGTTTTAGACTTGTCACGAGAGTGTCCTTGAGTCGCCTGTTTTGGAGCCGGGGAAGGTTTGACCTCATCGCAGAGATCTGGTGCCAAAGAAAGCAGTTGACCATTGAATAGTTTTGAAGAAGAGGAAATAGGAAATAGGCGAAGCTTCCAGGTATGCGTTGCGACGCCTGAGTACCATATTCATCAGGGCCCGGAGGTCCCAGTTCAATGAGTCTTCTTGCAAGAACGAAGCCCTTTTCATTAATTGAAGGCAGTCTTACAGCATGGTGTTAGCCCTGGTAGCCACTGGCTAGCCCACAAAATGGAGGCAGAGTACATCAAGTCAGGACGAGAACCAGCCGAACGCTCCATCTGACCAGGTTTTATCATATTCGGCCTGGCGAAGGGGACTCTTGATAACAGAGGGAGAAGTAAGGCAACAAGAGTCGAGCTCCATGTGGGTATGTTCCGTGAAGTACTCGGCATCAGGAAAGGTCTGATAGCAAGCACGCTTGGTGGTTCACGTGCTGTAGGCCTTAAAAGAAAAAAATTTCGGTTCTTGGGGTCGTGAGGGGAGAGCAGTTACCTCAGAGAGGAACGCTTATCTTCACGTGTTAACCTGTCGATATCCAAAAACTGCCAGAAAATGACCTGCAACTGAGGGAGGTGATGAGAGGCGGGGGGCACAGAATCCAAAATCCAGTAGCTCCATAACTGTACGACCATACCGCACCAGCGGCAAGAAAAAAAGAGTGGCTAGACATACCGAATGGGGAATGAGAGGGGATAGCGGATGTGACGTACTGTTTGCATATTACCATTTTTTCAGTGGTGATATGACAAGGCGCCATAGGTGAGGAAGAGATCCCAATTTGTAACACAGACAGAAGTGAACCACGATGGAGAACAATAGTTATCCTATATAACTAAAGGGAAGTCTACGGATGGAAGTGAAATGTCTTCAGACCACACGCATTTAATAGTTCAATTAGCAGGCATTTAATGCGTGCGGGTATAAAAAACCAGTTCCACATTTTTTTTTTATTGACTCGGAGTCACCGTTGCAGCAGTGAAATTCACATTTGCAATAATAAGCATTAACTCGGTAAAACCACAATGGGTTCAGACCGATATATTTTCTCCTATGCACCAAAGTTTCTTGCAGAGGAGTGCTTCAAAACCACATGAACGAAATCCAAATTTGGTACGTGTTACGATACTGGTGATTAGTACAAGAACGGCCTTAAAAATGACGTCAAAACAAATCACAGTACGTTAACTAAGGGAAAAAAATAACACATGTCATTTTTACCCCCGTTGAAGCAAGAGTTCTAAGAAAATTATCTTTTAAGTGCTTACCTTCAAACTATCACTTGAGTCAAATGGTAAAGCATTTGCTATTACAGGAGATGGAATGTAAGAGCTATCGTTTGTTTGCTGACTACTTGATTGGTCAATAGAATGGCTGTCTGATCTTGCGCACAGTTTTTTATATTTTGGTGAAGATGTATCACTATCAAATAACAAGTCCGATTCTATGCTGGATACATCTGCAACACAAATCATCATGAATATTACAAAAACTATAACTGCTCATCAAGGAGATAATTTTTACACGGTAAAATTTTTAGGTTTTCCGCAGCGACATGATCCACAAATCGAAATATGAATAGCACAATACACGTACAAGCACTTTTTATTATCTACCAAGCGAGTCACACTTTCTTTTAAAAAAAAATACCTCGTGTACTGGCATTTTGTTTGAAACTTTCACAACTGCATACAAAACAACCCTTATCATATAGAATTGCACGTAATTCACCACAAATGCCGTTTCCAAAGCAACTTTTTTCCAAGGCGAGAAAAAATTTCCAAGATGAGAAATAAAGCATAAAACAATAAGTTTACTATTCTGAGAAAATTTCTGTATTGTGCATTACTAATGAAATTCCCATTTTCCATGATCGTGAAATAGTTTTACAACTCAGTACTTGCCGCTGATTATAACTAGCAAGTTGTCAGGTGTGTGCTAGTTCTGCCTACCACAATAACCATTAACTATTGGCGTCATTTCGTTAAACACATATAACCCTTACTGATTGGTATTGCCGTTAACCACCGCCTGTAAACCATAGTTGTACAGTTTAGTTAATCTAAGAGCTGCTGCAAGACTCCCCAGACTAATGCACATACATAATCCCTAAAATTAAGATTGTGGTGGGGAAAAAACAAACATTTATGCTAGAAAAATGAAAGTTGAGATGAGGAGAAGAGTAGGAATAAAGTCTTGAATGCTACCTTCTAAATGCTACCTGAATGATAATTAAGTAAAATGAAAAAAAAAAAAAACGCGAAGGAAGATACCATTCCATTACCATTCTAGCATAACACGGAATCGAATGTAAATATTAAATACCATTTTGTGAACGGGACCTTTTCAGCGACCCCAAAAGCGGCACATCATTATATGCTTTAACTTCATCCTTCGTAAGCACACTTTTCAACCTGTTTGCGGCCTGAAATAAATTAAAAAGTACCATTACTCAATACAGCACTAATGGGTGTTACTTACATTGTCCTCCTCCTCTTTCAGGAGGTAATATCTTTTTTTATCTAGTCATACTGACAGCCAATTGAACTCTAGCCGTTTTACGCTCCTTGAAATGCTACAAATTTGAAACCAAAGATGAAATTTTCTATTCTTACTATCCGTCAACCTAACATGTGTAAACATATACTGGCATTAGTGGACATGTAGTCATACAATTTACAATCGGAAACATTTCACCTCCTCAGGCAGGGAAGGAGATAAATCTTTTTAGGTTTTATCTTTCAAATAATACAGGAAACTTACTTCTCTCTACCTCAGGATTTTTTGTTCATTCTAAATCAAGAGTTTTCCAATTCGGACCCAATGAACGCGTCGCAATGCTAGTTATACATGCAACCATTAGGGGAACTGGAGTAAGTGAGCTAGTACACAAAGAACTCAGAGAAAAAGGAATAAGGTGTTTCAGCAGATGCCCACCCAACCTCAAGAAACTCCTGAAAACCACACAAGATGGACCCAAACCATATTCCCCCCCCCCCAAAAAAAAAAACCTAAACCCACTTCCACACGACAAATACAAAAATCTCCCCAACCCCCACCATCCCACAAGTACTCCACGAGAAGTAAATCCAAAATACCACTACCAAACACAAGCCCCCCAGTTACTCCCACTCCACGTCCCCCATGCCAGAAGATCAAACAACCAGACAAAACCATACTTTCCCAAAAAAGAGTAGTATACTGCATTCCATGCAAAACGTGCAGCAGTATACAAAGGAGAAACACACCAGTGTTTCCAAGCGCGGCTACAAGAACATGTTGGTGCCACCGAAAATGGAGACAAGAAAAACAGCATTGACCTCCACCACAAGAAAACACAACACCCCATAGCGTGGAATGAATCCACAATCCTACTCAGATCAACTCCCTCCAAGATAACCACCTGAGAGCATTAGAGTCCATAGCCATAACACAGTTCATCCAGAATAATGTGCCACTTATGAATCTTACAACAGCGGCATATAACAACATCGATAAACTGCTACATCCAGAGCTTACAGAGAAACTAAACCGGAAGTGGCACTCTCCAATCCAGAGAGCTGTACAGCTCAATGGTTGCTCGACCATCGCCAGCATCGTGACCTAGTGTGTGAAATGTGATCGTACTTTTTCCAAAGCTGTAAACACTCCGACGAAGGTGAATGATTTTCACCGAAAATTCAGTGAACAATTCTGTGGAATAGTTCGTTTTGTGGCTTAAGATTTTTGTGGGTAGATTTTGAAATAAAAGCAGGCTGTGTTTGACTGTTGTGCCTACACCTGCCAGAGGACAGAATTAGCACACACAAAAAAATATGTTGAACCACTTGTATAAAAAAGTACTTGTGAATTGGGGATTGTGTGAATTGCCAGTGGCAACAACAAAACATAACACGGATCCTCCTCAGTCATGCACTTGCAGTCCCAGTATCTTCACATCTTCCTTATGAAACTCGTGCCAAGATCACGGTTTTCTTCCCAACTCTGCATTTTAGCAGTTGTTAAGTGCAATTCGCAATTACTGTCTGGGAAAACTGAGACTGAGGAAACCAATATCAAAAAGTGAAAGTTCATTGGATGGGCCTGCTAGGTTCAGAATCCCCTGCGTACTGTTTATTTAAAATGTGTGGGTAGTAGGGGTGTGCGAGGAAATAATTTTAATTTGAGTCGAGCCGAGCCGAGTTTGCAACAGAAGAGTCGAGTATTGAGCCGAGTTCGAGTATTTGGAGTATTTGGTGGATTTTGTTTGTTTGAAAGTTCCTATTTAATTTGCCAAAATAATACGAACAAAGATGGTGCTTAACTGACTGTGTGGGTAGAGGTTTCCCAGTTTTAAAGACATAACTTGAAAATGGTTTGAGCTATTGACTTTTAATCTGCACCATCGGAAAGCTCTCGTCGAGACGATGAATTTGGTATATTAGAATGTCGAAAACGGTAAAAAATTAGCGAAGTTATCGCTTTTATCACCAGATTCAAGCTTTTTGAGTATGGATCCGAATAGCGAACCGAGCTCGAGTACACGTTGCATACTAGGCTTGGCTCAAATTTTCAAGTATCACACATCCCTAGTGGGGAGATAGCCCTCCTAATTATGTTTTTTTTTAATCTTTTATTTATGAATTTCTTCAGTCAAAAATTGCTCAAATTCAATTAAAACAAATAACTCCTAGTTTTCGATAGGCGTGTCGACTTAGGACATTAAATAAATCCTCCTATCATCATCAGGCTGTCTTCTACAATGTTTTAAAAACTTTACTTTAAGTCCGTCGATTACGTTATAAATGTCATTAGTAATGAGATCGCCTTACACGAATGTGGCACGGAAGTAGAAACGATCACTATCCTGTCAATACCGGAGGCAATGATACAACACGCGTCGATTCAAAACCAGACCAGAACACACACCAGCGCAAGTGTTATGTAAAGTTTTTAGAACATTGTGAAAGAAGACCTGATGATGATAGGAGGACTTGTTTAACACCTAAGTTGGCATGCTCACAAATACGTAATGTTTTATTAGAGTTTAAACTTTTTGCCTAAAGAAATACAAATTCTTTGATCTGAGCGATTTGTTAGAGATACGTTCAAAGTAAGGTGATTCGTTTTTTCAATCATGAATTTCTTTGAGCCTTATGACATGCTCGCTTAGTAGATAAACCGATGCAATTTTGAACCCTACGGAAATTTAGAAGGTGAAATAAGTCTACGAGGAAGGGCAACCATGGAGATTTTAATCTGAGAACTACGACCAACGCAAGGGTCCTAGCCAATAAACACAGTAGATCCCGTAGCTGCTGAAGGAGGCTGGTACAGAGGTCAAAGCAGTTTTTTTCAAAAAATGAAGAAACAGAGTAGGAAAATTTTCACCCCAAATGTAGGAATTAAACTTATTTTGTTTTAATTATTCAGTATCGATACCTACTTTGAATGAAAGCTTTCTACAAGATGTTCGAAGTTTGAGTTAATAACATTGATCAATGAGAAAAAACTGGTTCGATGAACATGAAAATTGGCCCAGTGAAACTCATTCCGGCATGAAACTGACAACCTGTTGTTGTTTTTGGCATTTGGGTAGCCAAAACTTGGGGCGCATGTGAACAGAAAGAATTATTTAAAGACGAATTTAAAACATGGTAACGGCCATAGCAGCATCGTGCCAAAACCGGAAGTAGAGCCGAGTTTATTTTCAGATCATAACATACTATACAAGTAGTGTGTGCAGTTGCACGCGAAGGTGCTGGCGCCATCTAGGAAACCAGCAGTGAACTTAAAGAATAACTAAAATTATGCTTCAACACGTAATCACCAAAAAAAAAAAGGACGTTTGAACCTCAATACACAATTTGACAAATAGTTGGTGTCTGCAAAACGTTAAAATACAACACTCCTCCATGCTGGGGCTTCAAAAAAAAACTTCTAGTGGTGCTACATGTAGGAAAAAACAGGCAAATAGGCTACTCTTATTTCATCTAAGAAGTGTCTCTCCCCAGTTTCACAAAAAAAAAACCAATCTTCCAAGAATTGGTTAGTCAACCCTTCTCTTGTTGGTCTATCAGTCTAATTGAATGATTGTCATTTTCCGGCTTCCTCTTTGAGACGATCTTTGTATAAATGTCAGCATAGTTTTCACAGGATGGTACGTACTGGAACTTCATAGTGCACTCTGTAGGTGGTCCCTTAAAAAATGGTATTTTAGGTCAAGATGTTTGCTCCGCTCGGATGTTAGCGTATTGTTTGCAAAGCATATCGCACCATGGTTATCGACCAATACCTCAGTCTGTTTTTGTATGAAGTCCTGCATCTGGAATTCATTTAGGAAGTTTCGGAACCACAGCACTTCTTTTGCGATGTGGCCCATGGCGAGGTATTCGGCCTAAAATGTTGATAAGGCCGTGGCCTCTTGTTTCCTGTTTCCTGCAAGAAACGGCAGCACCTCCCAAAATGCAAACGTACCCACTGTAGGACTTCCTGTCGGTTGCGTCGGAAGCCCAGTCAGCATCTGAGTAGAAAATTACTTTCTTCCTAGTCTTGTGGTAGAGCAAACCCAAAATGCTTCGTCTTCTTCACATACCTCAAAATATGTTTGAGACCACTCCAGTGCTCGTCTGTTGGATTGTTACAGAATTGACTCATAGAGGACACTGAAAAAGCCAGGTCTGGCCTAGCCCCATTCGACAAGTACAACAGGCTACCTATGACTTCTCTATATGGTCTACTTGTTACTTTCTCGTCTTCTCTTTTCTTTGAGTACTTCACTCCTGGTTCTAGGGGTGTTGATGCCGGCTTGCAGTCACTCATACCGTAGATCTCGAGCATTTCTTCGACGTAAGAAGCTTGATTTAAGAAAACAGAGTTAACTGGTTGATGCTTGAGTTTCATGGAGAGGATTTCGCTGGCTCGTCCCAAGTCTCTAGTTTTAAATCTGTTCATCAGCTTTTCTTTGAATTTATTTAAAACCCCTGTGTCTTTCACAATGATGAACTCGTCATCCACATAAATGACTACGATTAGCCCTTCTTTCATATTAAAATAAACACATGGGTCTGCTCGAGATGCTTGCAGGCCTACTTCCTTCAGGAAACTGTCGAGGCATTCATTCCATTCTCGACCGGAATGATGGAGCCCATAAATACTCCTTTTTAACCTGCATATGTGGTCTTCCCTTCCCTTGTCAACAAAAGGTTGCGGTTGCTCCATGTATGTTTCCTCCTTCAATTTTCCATTTAAATAGGCGGCGGAAATATCCAGTTGGTGCTTTTCCCAGCCTAATTCGACGACAAGGGTAATCAACGTTCTTATTGTTTTTTTAATTTTATTATAGGCGAAAACGTCTCCTTGTAATCTTGGTTTTCTACCTGCATAAAACCTTTTACAACGAGTCTCGCACAATATCTCTCAAGATCTCCATCTTGACTGTACTTGGCTTTAAAAACCCATCGTGATTTTAACACTCATCTTCCTCTTGGTCTCGGTACTAGCTCCCATGACTCGTTTTCATGAAGATTTTCTATTTCTTCCTGCATTGCTTTCCTCCAATTCGTTGGTCCGGACCTTGTAGTGCTTCTTCCAAATTGTTCATCTTGGGGTTTCTTCCTTTGAAATCACGTACGACATTGCATTTCATTTGAAAACCCCTTTTTTCAGCTTGTTGCAAAGCATGGTGTACAGTTGGGTCTCCATCTTCTAGCGGTTGCTGGGTGCGGTCTTGGAAGTACCATGTTTCGTCAAAATCGAGAAACAATTCTTGTGCTTCTTCAGGTTCCCCGTTTTGAGGCTGCCCTTGCGGTCTGACTTCTTCACTTTCAGCTGTTTCGGTTTCTGTTTCCGTACTCAGTTCAGCTTCGTTTTCAACACTAAATAAAATATCTTCAGTTTGTCTGTTTTTGGACTCGTCGTTTGTTTCCTTACGAAAGGGAAAACAATCTTCTTCAAACTTGACATCGCGGCTGACTACAATTTTATCGTTGTCGAAATCCCACAATTTGTAACCTTTTACTCCTTGGGGGTAACCCAGTGAGAGTTTCTATTGCTCTAGGGTCTAATTTGTTTTGGTGTATGTGCCTTGCCAACAACACACCATGCATGACATCCAAACACTCTCAGGTGATCAAGTCTTCACTTTCACCCAACAGCGATGACGGACCTGTTCCTCCAATGCTTCTGGACGGGCATACATTTCTTGTGTAATACGCTGTCCATGCTGCTTCCCCCCACTGGTTTCGTGGTAAATTTGATTCGATCAGCATACATCTCATCATGTCGAGTAACCTGCGGTTGAATCTTTCACTGACTCCATTTTGCTGGGGATTTCCAGGTACTGTGAGTTACCTCCTACTCCCACTCTCTTGCAAAAAATTGTTAAAATCTCTACGATACTCGCAGCCGTTGTTTGAACGAAAGGCCTTGAGCTTTGAGTCATGAACGTTCTCTACTTCAGGTATGTTTTCCTTGAATCTCTGGAGTACAGTACTTCACTTTTGGCTTTCATGGTGTAGACTTTAGTGTAGAGTGAAAAACTATCAATGAAGGTCACCAAGTAATTGCCCCACCTTTTGACATGAGCGTGATTTTACCTACAACATCGGAGTGAATAAGTTCTAAAACTCGAGTAGCTTTTTCCGTCCTGTTGGTTGGGAAGGGCATACGTGACAACTTCCCTTTCATGCATGTTGTGCACAGGTGTTCTTCCTCGTCGTTTTCACTCCCGCTCTCGTCTTCTTCAGTTTAAAACATCACTTGGCAAATAACAGTTTTGTGCTCTCATCCCTCCTCCTGAAAGAGCTCGTATTATTGTGGCTGCTCACATGGGTCCAGTTACCACGCACTTAGGCATGGCTGAGACTGTTCAGCTTATTCACAGGCATTCCACATGGTTCGGGATGGTGAGAGATGTGGCTTCTTTCATCCGGAAATGCGTGAAGTGTCAAACTTGCAAGGCAAATCCAACAGCTTTCAGAGGAGCTATGGGTGCTGCCCCCATTCCTTAGCTTCCAGGCAATACCTACTACATCGACGTGGCGGGACCTTGCACCAGATCCAACAGGGGCAACAAATACCTGCTCATAGTTCTGGATACCTTCACCAAGTGGCCGGAAGTCTTTCCCATTAAAGATGCCAGGGCAATAACGATCGCTGAGGTGTTGGTGAAGGAAGTCTTCTCTAGGTACGGTCAGTGCCGCCGCCTCGTGAGCGACAATGGAAAAATCCTTTTTGAACGGTGTGATGCGTTGCCTCGCTAAGATGTTTGGCGTTAAACAGACTTTTCTGTCTTTTTACAATCCTCAAGCTAATCAGGCTGAGCGCCTCATTGGATCAATTAAGAATCTCATCCGTGCTAGATTGGGTACTTCGCAGAAATCCTGGGATCTTGATCTACCAATGATATTAATGGCCTTACGATCTTCCGTTTCTCGGACGACGGGTTTCAGTCCTTCTCTACGGTCGTGAATTGCATCTTCCCGGGACTATTGATCCTCAATTGTTGGGCCCCCTGGATAAAAAATCATCTCAATGGGCTGTCAACACGTCTTGAAAAATGCTATCACTTTAGCCAGTGAATCTCTGAAGGATCAGCAAGATCAAAACAGAGCTAAGGCTGATTAAGGTAAAAAGCCCCACTCTTACAAAGTAGGTGACGAAGTTTTGAGGCTGACACACTACTTATCAAGCAAGATAAAGAACTTCTCAAAGGGATTGGCGGCAAAATTTGAGGGACCTTTTGTAGTTCAGGAGGTTATTTCTTCCCTTACATACCGCTTCAAAGACCCTGTCAAAGGCAAGATGCTTGCTGGGACCTTCCACTTTACCCAACTCAAACCCTTCAATAAATAACCTGTTTCTGGTTGATTTCTATTACATCTCGTGTTTCATCACTTTATATTTATTTTTTTCCCTTATGCCATTTAAAAAAAGAAACTTGGTTCTCGGGCATTTTTCTTCTGAAATCCGTGCGGGCGGGAGGCATTTTTTTTTTTTTTTTATTTTTGGCCCTATTTTTACATGCATTTTGGGGAAAATTTGTTATTTTAGGTAAAATAAAGAACACTGCCTTGTAATTCTGCTTACCACATGTCCATACAATTATTTAACGACAAGAATGGTAATTTTATATTTTCAGTTCTTACTAAGGACCCTTTTTGGTCTGTAACTTTTTCTTTTGCCGCGTCGTTTCTTTTTATTTCCCGTCAAAAAATCGGTGCGGGAGGGCCTGAGAACCAACTTTTCTTTTTTTAATGGCCTTATATATTGTTTTTTTGTGGTTTTTCCCCCCTTTTCGCTTTTCCAATGGCTTAGTTTATTTGGTTGTTCCCCTACCTTTTCCCTTGGTTTCTTTGTTTCTTTAGTCAAAGTCCCATGACTGAGGAAATTTGCTGTTCCTTGTAATCCAGCTATTTAGGAAGTTTTAACTTGAAATTACGATGAGTGTGCGGATTTAGCTTGGGTTGAAACCTATGATAACCCGGTGTCCTATGGTTTCCTACCTGAAAAAAAATTTGGTTTCTTTCCGACAAAAAAACTCAAATTGGTAGCGAGTAGGAATCCGAGAAGGAGATGAAAGTAAAAATTTTTTCTTTCTTTTCAATGTTTCCTTGGTCCTTAGGATGGCACCGTCGAGTAGTAGAATTCCCTCGCTCGGCTCTCTTCTATTCATGTTTTCTCGGAGTTTTGTTTACCTCTTTTCTTTTTTTCCTTTATTGTTTCTTCCTTTTGCCAGTAAACTTGGTTAAGTTGCTTTATGTTGGTGTCTTTATATACCCGTCATTCATATGTTGGTCTTGTGTTTTTTTTCGTGATCCATTGATTTTGTTACTACTTAGGTTAAAGAGCTGGTTTGGCTTAGTTCACTATCTTTTTCTAGTTTTCACTAGATGTTTTTCCCTTGACCCTTTTACCATATAAGTTTCATTTTGTAAATTCTCCCCACCTTCTGTCTTTTCTTCCTTTGGGAGTTTCATGTTCCTTAGTCTTGCCTTTCTAATCTTAGAATGGTCTCAGACAGGTTCTTCGTGTGAAAACAAAAGACACTTGACGGTACCTCATTCCTCCACAGAATTTGTATATAATTTTTACAGTAATATGTCCTAAGGCTTGGAGATGGGATCTGTCTTTTTCACTTGGCCCCTCTAAACCACCTTTTCTGGTATCCTTTTTCTTACTTGTGATTTGTCCTTAGTTTTTTTTTTTTCTTTTATACCTTTTTGTTCACATCTCATATTGTCTTGGTCTCCATTCACACCAAAGTTCGGGATTTAGTTACTTGGCTTAAACTTATGCTATTACTTAATTCTAGGAAACCTTAACTGATTTTCAGTTTTAGATTTGTAGTTTAATTTATGTTTGTCTCGTCCATTTTCTCCTTTTTCACATGAAGGGCTTTCGGAGTGTATGCTCTGGATGTACCTTGTGCTCTGGAATCGGAAAACAACCAAAACTTTTCCAAACTTACTAACGGTAAGTATCTCATTCGACCTTGGCTTCTTAAATATTAAAGATTCGACCATATGTCAATTTTTCATCGTAGGGGCTTTAGTTTGTTTTCATAATATTTTATTATTAGTAATCGACTGCTTGCGTTATTTTATTTCACCTTAAAACCATTAATTCTAAAAATAAACATTGTTTCTTGTTAAACTCATATATTTTAATTTCTTTCCCGTTAAATATTCCTTCGTTTCCACCAATCCCATGGTGTTCCTGGTCTGACATATTGCCCTGCGTGACGTATGTTTTCGTTGCTGTTGTCATCACCTGATGACGTGCAAGCGAGCTGCTCCATGTTAGCTTCAAGCCGTTTTCAGTTCGTCTTCCCATGCTGAAAATACGCCTGTTATCTTGTATGCTGTTATTCTTCGCCGCTTAAAACCTCCATTGGACTGCCCGATTCACAATCAGGATTCAGGATGCTTAAGATTCGTCTAAACAAGGTAAAATAAGTTTACTTATTTCCAATATCCCGTAGTGAATTATTTAGTAGCATGCCGGCTTTGTTGACGTCTCCGGCCTTTTCAAATGAAATTGATTCCACGTTTCGCGATATTTGCGTTAGGAATGTGCGATACTCGAAAAATTCGAGCCGAGCCAAGTATGAAACTTGTACTTGAACTCGACTCGCTGCTCGCGTTCATAGTCGAAAAACTTGAATATGGCGAATATGCGATAACTTCGTGAATTTTTGACCAATTTTGACATTCCGATATACCAAATCGATCGTCTCGACGAGAGCTTTCTAGTGGTGCAGATTAAAAGTCAATAACTGAAGCCATTTTCAAGTTCTATCTTTAAAACTGGAAAATCATGACCCACAGTCAGCTAAGCACCATCTTTGGTCTTATTAGCTTACCAAATTAAAGAGAAACTTGCAAACAAAACATTTCTATAAAATACTCGAACTCGGCTCGATACTCGATTCTTTTGTTGTAAACTCGGCTGTCTCGGCTCGAATTAAAATTTTCTACTCGCACATCCCTAATTTGCGTAATACCTGATATACGTGAAAGACTACCAACTCTATTGCAAGTTGGGTAGTAGCTTGGAGGGGCTGAGGTAACGGTAAAATAGTAATAGAAGCACGGTGCCTAAAATGACAATTTCTAACCATGTTTTCCACCAATTATGATTTTGCAGGTCCAAATGTGTATCCCTGTTTAGCCATTTTCATGGTGAGGACTCAATATTTCGTTTTCCATTCAACTAAGCCACTTAATCAAGCAACGCAATGACTTTAGTAAGGCTATTGCGCCTTGGAAATAATCCATTATAACTGGTGTTACCCGTGCTAACCCCACGTGCAGTTTATATTGCAGATGGCTTCACTGCAATACTCAATTCCGTATAGTAATAAAATTTCAAGGGTGTTGGACTGGGAGCATCCGACCTGTTGCTTCATGTTTATTTGTGATCCACAAGAATAATAGCAATAACGTTTGTCCCTAATTATTGTGTAATTCATTTGTCCGCCACTGAATTGTTTATTGTACCGTTTTGGGCAACCCAGCCGACTTCCTTAAAATAAATATCTCCCCTACTTTGGAAAGTTAAGAACTGCGTTGGTTTTCCTTGACCGTGATATTGCGTGTAAAACTGAGCAGGGTGTTTTATGATTTTTACTAATACGCCACCGCAAAAGGGATAGGTAACGTTGAACTCGGGACCTCTCAGCATTAAAACTAATTCTTGCCCCTCTCCTCAACTAAAACAAAGCGTTACATCTTAACACCCCTCCCCCTCCAAATGAGGATTAGAGTCATTAATTAAAAACCTGACACAGTATGTGCTAAAATCGTCTTGATTTGCTTTTCTTACCCAAATTTTTTAAACTCTTATCATTTAAAACCAGCAATGTAATGAGATTAGCTTTACTGCCGCCAGGCAATGTTGGCCATCATTAATCGCTTCGTTTTCGGGTACTAGTACCCGTCGGATGGATGTTAAACCATATTGTCTTGCTTTGCCCGTGGTTCGCCACTTCTCCCCGAACTTAATCTATGGATACCGGGAAGCTTCGTTTGTTAGTGGAATTGGGAATTTATCCCGTCCTGTACTTGTCCAAAAAATAACCCTTGATGAACATTCAACGTGTTGAAAGTATTACCCACACATTTTTTAATGAGTTAATTTGTGGAATTTGTGACCAGCACGATGGTAAAAACCTGTAAATACGAGTTTGCGTAACTGGCGCGATTGCTATTCACTCCGGCGCTGGACCAGCGGTTAAGCCTAATCTTAAGCCTAATGCGGGGAAAGGTTCATCCTCCCCGTCCGTCTTGTTGATTCTAGGCAAATCATCTATTAATTTGCTGATAATAGTAGATGCTGTGTGCGATGTAATTAAAATGGACTTGAATATTCGAATGGGTCTACTTCGAGACGAATTCGGAGGCGAAAACCACAAAAATATTCGGTTTGTGCTGTCCCACCGAACAGTTGGACAAATTCAGTTTATACTGAAGGTTAGTATTATTGTAGATAGTAAGAAACATACATTTTAACACTGATTAAAATTAGTTTTCTACTATCTTAAAATACTTACCTTCAGTAGAACCCACCCAGCCTCCCCGCTTCGCAGAACCCGCATTTGTCTGAATGTAACAGACAACAGGTTCGAAAACGATGTGATTAATGATGGATGACATTGCACCCCTGACAGCAGTACAGTTACTCTCATTGCATTGCTGGTTTTAAACGATAGGGGTTTAACAAATTCGGGTAAGAAAAGCAAATCAAGGCGATTTTAGCACATACTGAAGGTAAGTATTTTAGGATAAGTAAAAACTAATTTTAATCAGTGTTAAAATTTACGTTTTTCTGCATTGCAAACAGATCCACGATGGGGCATTTCCACACCAAAAATACGCTGTGTGGCACACCACTGAGTTCAGCTTACATTCGGTTGTGGGGATTTGTTTGTTCCTGGACAACTCGTCTGCAAGTATATTCAGCTTTCCCGAAATATGCCTGGGGACTAGAGAGATGTTGAGTTGCTGGCATATCCTGAACAGGGCCGCCGCTTAGTCGTAGAGGGTCCTGGAGTTATCCCGCCTCCTCCGTGAACGAAGGCAATTGTCGTGGTGTTGTCAGAATAAACGTTCTGCTGAGTTTTCCAGCTATTGTGACCAAGTTTCAACCATTAATCTCACTGCTCTTAGATCGAGATTGTTGATGTGGAGGCTCTGGTCTTCTGATGTTTACGTCTCCAAAGCTATGAAATCCTCCATCTGCGCATCCCAGGCCTCGAGTTATGCATCTGTGAACATATTGTGTGTTGAAGTCGGTGCATGTAATGGAACAATTTTCTCTCCGCTTATATTTCCACGATCACCACAGATGTTCTACCCTAGAGTGAATCTAGGGAAGGACCTTTTCCCATGACTGCCTGGAGTACTATTTTCCTGAACCAATGGAGGCATCGAGGCCGCCACGCTGCCTATAGTACAAGAGTTGTTACCGAGTCCCATCTATCCGATTATTCGGCTTAGTTCCCATGCTACGATTGAAGTTGCTTCTAAGAGCGAGATTATTGCATCTTAATTGGAAGCTATCCTTGTCTGAGAGACGCACTAGAAATTTGTTAAGTCAAAAGTAGGTTAGCAGGAATTTGAATTCCTTTTCTGGGGTGAACCTCAGACTTCTCTTTTATGCGCAAGTCTAAGTGATATAACAGTTCCCCTGTGCACCATACCTGACTGGTTAGTTGAGTGTTGCAAGTGTTCCGGATTAACCAGTCGTTCTGGCAGGCGTGCTTTTGTGTGCTCCTGATGGAGGTGAGCGAGAACTGGATTCATTAATTATATGAAGAAATGTGGAGCAGTGCACAATCCGAACGGGATAACTTTGAAGTTACCCCATTCGAAACAAATCGTAAGAATTTGTATGCTGCCAGGTTTTTTTTTTTTTTTAGTTTATAATCTTAGTTTATAATCTCTTTGAGCCTTAAGTCAGCCGAAGCAATTTAATGCTCGTGTGGCTGAACCAGCTCCATTTTGAACATTATCAGACTTTTTTTGAGAGAAGAAATATCTGGTAAAAGGAGGAGCCAACCCGGAGATTTGAACCGGGAAACCTACGATCATCGTAGGGGCCAAAAGATTGTCCAGAATTGGCCAGAATAGTTCCCATAGCGGCTGAAAGAGCATGGTAGTCTCTCACGCTACCCAGGCCGGCAGCCCTGGCAGGGACTTTGCCAAGGTCCCCTTTCCAGGGGTTCGACCAGATCTGCAAACCTCCAACAACCACGCTGAACTCTCTCACCGTCTAGCCACAGCAAAGGAGAACAAGAAGATAGGCATCCTCCAGATCCAAGGACACTGTGACTTTATCTCGGAGGGATTCCCTTACGGCTTCCAGTGTTTCCATCTTGTAATGTTCTTGAGTGATGAAAGAATTTAGGTGGCATAGGTTGAAGAAGAGCCTTTTGTCGCCGTCCGTCCTGTCGATGACTCATGCTGAATTGTAGAAATCCAGTGTCCCTGGGTTTGAAACTTTGATTGCGTCCTTTCAATGTAGTTCCTCCACTTCCAGTTCAACAAGGGGTCATTTCTTCCTTTGTAAGTTTAGTGGGAGGGAGGTAGGGGTGATGACGCAAACGGTGGGCAATACCGTCTTTTCATCACTGACAGTACAAACTTGTCTTGTGTGACGTTTTGCCACGCTCGAGCATGTTGGAAAATCCTGCACCCACCAGCCATTGAAAAGGCGCAGGTTGGAATTTGTTCCAGTCACTTATCGTCACCTTTTAGTTTGTTGGCAGACTTGCCCTTGCTTGTATGCTTTTGGTAGCGGTCAGAGCGATCGATTATGATTATTGCCGCTTCCCCCACGTTCCC
>JAHWFP010098992.1:10339-23016 GCA_023313725.1 Lithobius niger | reverse complement strand
GCTTGAATTCAAATATAGTTTCATACTAACACAAGCAAACCAGCAGTTAATGTACCCCAGAGGAAGCAATTTCAGGAAGCTTTTCATGCACTGCCACTTCTGAAAGTATTTTTGATCTGCAGTGCCACTGTACTTGTTACAATACTACACTAACGCTTTAAATGAAGAGAGCTGTCAGTCCTGTCACATGTTACAAAAATTCCCTTACCTTCATGTTGAAATGTTTGTACAATTCTACAAATAAATACTCGTAGCCAAACTGCGCAGGACACCTAAGATATACAACATGATGCAGACTGCGAGACAACCAACTGCCGACGATATCTATTAAAACATCACGACTCTGTTCTCTTGTTGGAAAATGCATTGACTTCGGACAGCAAAAAGTAGTATCCACATACATGCTACGAATGGACTTTACCCTACAAATACATAAAACTTAATCACTAATAAAAATAATGCACGAGATAAAAGCCAAATTGACGACAGATCGTACCGTCCTCCTGAATGAAGATTCTTGAATTTGGATGCATCCCCAACAGCTAATCGAAAGTCGCCTGTGTAAAGGACCGCACCCTCTTGGCCTTCAAAAAGGAACCTGTTAAAATAATAACCATGTTGACTGTTGACCAAATTGCCTATCACACATCGGTAGTAATAAATATGGCACAAACTAGCTTTAAGGTTCATACTTGGGAGTTGGGACTACCATATTGGCTCACTTACAAACCGTACCCACAAATGGGACCTCAAGTAAAATATGCATACAAACTACACAATAAAGTATAAAGTATAAATAAGAATCCAAGCACGGCGAAAATCCAAAAGGACAGAAAAAAAAACCGTGGAAACCACAAACTATCCCGTGGTATTGCATAGGGACAGGCGACGTTTAAAGACACTGAGGGAGGGCACGCATCTGACGTCATCAGGTAGAGCATTCCACGCTCTGACCACCCTGATACCAAAGCAAAACCTCCGAACATCCACCCGACATCACCGAAGAAACAAAGTACGAGGTCCAGCAAACCCCATCACCCGTAGAGTCAGGAGCTTCCTCCAATCGATGTCAACGAGTCTGCTCAGGAGCTCGAAGACACAAATCAGATCGAGATTTTGCCTTCGATCAGCAAGGGTTTCCAACCTAAGCGAGCCCAGCTGATCCTCGTATTCAGAATGCCGTAAATTCCAAAACATCCTCGTAAATCTCCTTTGCACCACCTCCACATTCCTAATGTCACCCAACAGATGCGGGGACCAGACATGAGGACAATATTCCAACTGAGGTCAAACTAAGGCTTTATAAGCTGGCACCAACACATTCGGCGACCGTGCAGAAAGTGTCCGCCGTAAAAGCCCAAGGCCCCGGTTAGCCTTGGTCGCAACAGCAGCACACTGATTAGCCCGCTTTCCATTCGCCAAGACAACCACTCCCAAATCCTTTTCAGACTCAACCACATTAAGGGACACTTCACCAAGTTTGTAAGGATAAGCCAGCTTTCCTGGCTGCCAGCCAATACGCAGGATGTGGCATTTCGCAATATTCAATGTCATCATAGCATTTTTGGTCCACGCCACCATCACACTGAAGCGCCTCACAGTCCTCAATGCTACAAATCTTACGCCCCATCTTGCTGTCATCAGCAAAAGCCCAAACACGGGAAGTGATATTATCTCAAGCATCGTCGGAGATCACAACAAACAGAAGGGGGCCAAAGACGCTGCCTTGGGGCACACCACTTGTGACGGTCTTCCACGTAGAAGCTAGGCCGTTCACCACGACCCTCTGGCTACGATCCTTCAGCCACGCCTCGACCCAATCAACAAGTGCAGCATTCACTCCAAGATCATGCAGCCTTCTCACTAAATGCAGATGGGGGACCTTATCAAAAGCCTTGGAGAAATCCAAATAAATACAGTCAACATGAGCACCACCACGTGAAATCCGAAGCGCGCCATGGCAACCATTGTAAAATCGCTCGTCAGCCAATGAGAACACGCCAATCGGTCACGTGGTGCCAACTGGCCAATGAGGGAACGCATCTTCAACTGCTTTGGAAAGGTAGCTTGAGACACCCAGAAACAGCTTCTTATATTCCGTCTGATTGGCGAATGCCAAATGGACATCGAGAAAATATGTTCAGAGGCCTGGATAGAGAGGCATTGCAGCTTTTCAATGCATCCAAGATGGCGGCGTCCAGTGAAATGAATCGATCGCTACCGCTGATCGAAAATGACCAATTTTTTGCTTTCTGACTTCCGAAAAAACTAATGAACACAACATTTTTACAGTTTTTATTGAGACTACACTCAACGAAAGTGCTTTTTTTTATAAAATTATAGACATCGGGAACAACATTTTATTTACAGAAATCAATGCACAACGTAGGTAGTGAATTTCAGCTTTTCTCATGTCGATATTTTGGCTGAAAATTGCATTTTTGTACCAGCACTTCCCCTTAAAAGCTACATCGTATATATACGTCGTTAACTCCATTTGGGCCACAACGTAGCAGACGTATATGTAAGTTCATACTGCTTAAAGGGATAAGAAAGTGTTCGTAAAAACAAATTTATCATTGTTTATGTGCAGTAAGCTTGAAGTGCCCTACCACTGATAACCTCGAGAAAGGTGTAAATGCCAAAGGCATTTATGCGACCTGCAGTGTTTGTTTTGAAAATAAGCTTTAAGCTACAAAACGCAAAGGCAACCCGTAGCAAAATGAAGCCAAAAAAAAAAAGTAGACACAATACGCGTATGCTTTAGGCTTAATAAAAGTCAAATTCCAATGAAAACTAACTTTAGAGCGCAAAAAGTTTTTTTTTCTTTTAGGTTACCTCAAAATGCATAAAAATTACAAAAAAAAAAAAAAGCCTCATCCCTCATCGATTTTTCAACTGTGTGTGCCCGAGAACCATTTTTTAAACTTTGCATGGCCTTATGGAAACACTTTTGATAGCTGATGTAACAGTTGTTGCCTATTCTCCACTATTGGTGGAGCCTTAATTAGTATTATGAGCACAACTGTGATAAAAAAAAAAGACACATATCATGTAGCTTAAATATGCTCGACGTTTTAATAAATGGTCGTATATTTTGTAGGCACAAAATACTTCTTTCAAGCTGTTCTCCCCTCCTCCATAAAAAACACTTATGTCCTGCATATACGCCCACGGGCTTACATGCATAGCATGGGCTTAAATTCGAAAATAAGCCAAAGGATTTATGGTAGGTCCTGTTAATTAACATCTGGTCAATATTTGGAGGCTGTTTGTTGTAAAATGCAGGTTTACGGTTTTTGTAAATAACTTCAGAACAGCATTAATTATTGACTTGTGGTTTGTGCAACTGCTAGGAGAAAAAAATGATTGAAATGATACATATGAACGTCAAATTTGTTAACAATTAAAGAAATTATGTGGCGAATTACTTTGAAAGTGAGAATGTGATAATGTCAGAAGCACAGAATTGAGTGGAGTAAAACCTCCACTCTTCTTGAATTGAATCAAACTCGATTTGAGGCACATTTCAGGGCCTTGGACCTCCCAATTCAGCATTTTGAACAGTGTGAAGTGCCCCTGATGAACCTGCAGCCATCATCATCTCCACGGATCCTACCTCTCGTGCAGCCCGACCTAACAGAGCAGTTCTCACGCTAGTGGCACACAAAGCAGCCTTGCAAATATTGGAGGCCACGATCGGCAAGTTCAAATTCTTACTCTCTATACACCAACAACAACAGTAATGTAGGATCACAAATATTGACATCAACAAAGTGTTGGCTAATGAAAACAAACGCGAGTGGACTTGCAGTCAAAACTGGTTCACCAAAAAACTTGTGGGTATTCGTTAAAACTGTACTGAACATTTGAATATATAGCGCGTATTTACTGAAAAAATGGTTAATTTTTATCGTAATCAGCTTCATGTCTACATACGTATGCACATATAAATAGTAAGCTACTAATGAAAAATAATTCAGTAAAGAAAGCGGCTTGCATTTGAGCCAGCACAGTGTACTTGACATCGATACATTTTACGACCATTTTCCGAGACACTATTTCAGTAAATAAAACAATTCATAAAAGTAACACGTTTAAAACACAACTGTGTACTCTACAACGGGGGAAAAAAAAACAATCAAGAAATGAAAGTAACCAAACTGGGGATAGACTGATAATCGGATCGAAAGTCCAATACAGATGGCTTCGCTGCCAAATGTGCCTTGGGCACTAGAAGTGCTGACACCTGAGAGAGTAGATAAGTAGGGACACTTAAGAAAAGCCTTGCAGTCCTCAACTTTGCTTATCTATAGAACATTATGTTTCAAGTCGTTTAAGACCACTTTTATAATGGTAGTAAGATTTTGTAACGCATTGAAATAAACTATAAAAAAAATGGAAACTATAATTTTTATTTTCCATTATAAGACAAGGATAATACTGTATTTCTTAATTCTTGCTAAGTGCATTAAATTGTTCCTAATTTAAAGAAAAAAGGAATATCAGTACTAGATTGGCATGATATGAATATGGGTCGATCCCTAATTCATACTTATTTTCACATGGTTGTCTAGCAGCTTATCACTAAACCACAAAACCAAAACACCTGAGGCACGGTAAATTATGAGGTTTAATTTTCAACTTACATAACGGATCCGGGGCAATGCCCAGCAGGAAGTAAAGTTACAACTAAATCTTCACCCTGAAAAATGCATAACACGTTTTTTTTTTTAGTTTAAGTTACACATTTTTTCACTTTGAGGAAAATGAATAACACAATTTCAAAGTTTTTGAAATCATGTGTTTAAAACAAACAACAAAAACAAACACTAGAGAGAGTGTGAATGAATTGGGTGCGAATTTTCAACAAACTTAATACAGGTGGTCCATGACATTTCGTCTTCTTCAGGCAGTTCTCTTAGAGATGCTTGCTACTATGTAGAACTCGAAGTAAACAGATGCTCACCTTTAGCTTTAATGACAATGCCAGAAGGGTAGGCACTCATCAGAATTAGAAAAACCAACAGGTTCTTTGAATTATTGAAATTACTTAATAGAAAAGTTCACCCTTTGCCAAATGTCAATTCCCACACAATTAGGTGTAGTAGCAAATTTTTGGGTGGACTGTATTTATGGAAAGTTCCCATAATTGTCCACCTTCATCAGGCACACACTGGCAAGCAGGTCAACTCGAGAGAAAGGACACAGCACATTTGAAAAACCCACTACACCTATTTCCAGGCACTGTATAGGGTGGCTCTCATTCTATGGCTTCCTGCTGTGGCTAAAGGGTAAAGAGGGAATGCCACCATCTACAGCCCCTGGAAAGAGGATCCTGTCGCAGGATTTTCAAATGTGCTGTGTTCTTTCTTGCTAGTTGAACTGCTACAACAATACTATGGAGAATTTTCACTCTATTGGAAGTAAAATTAAGATATTTATGAAATACGAATAAGGCCACTCAAAATTAATTAAGTGGTTCTCAGGGTCGCACGCATTGGTTTTTTCTTAGCACATGAAACGTTTGTTAAATTGTCTAACAAAAAAAAAAGTACCAATCAGGCATCAGCACTCTCACCAATCATTAACTGGAGCTTATGACCACATCAGCTCTTTGCTCCATTCACATGATCGTCTAGAAACGAATCTAACGGTCGGTCAGCAGCATGCCACAACTAAGAACTTGGATCTAAAGAATGACTTTTAACAAATGTGCAACTTTGAACGCTGATCCTGGCATTAAAACATTGATATTGTAACAACAAAAATGCAAGCTAATGATTTCCTTTTGTTTGGTAAAAAAAAAGCCATCGCCCGCTTCCAAAAAATCACGAATAAAACGTAAAAAAAAAAACCCTGCCCGCTCGCATCAATTTTTTTTAGTGTCACACCCGAGAACCACTTAATTTTTAGCAGCCTAATTAAACATGGCTGTATACGCCTATAGAACAAGTTAAAAGGCTTGTTTATAATTTAAGACCTCATATCATAACAAAACTATTTCTGTATGTAACTGTCCATTGGCATGGTGACTTTTTCGTTTCAGACTTTAAGACCACGGTCTTAAATTTGGGGATTTTTTTTAAATTCGGTAATTAAAAATTAAATTGGCGAATTCTGAAAAAAATTACAATCAAGTGGTTCTACAAATTAACATCCTTCCCCGGAAGCAGAGTAATTTTAGCCGGTCTGCGACAAGTTTTTTACAAACAAAAAATGGTCTATGGGGAAAGGGAGGGTGTCTGTGGTCTGCAAGTACGGGGGCGAAGGTGGAATTTTGCATTTTGCAAAATTTTCAGTTAGGTCTATTTGGGTTCATGAACAAGTTTCTAGCAAGATCTTTTTTTCAAGCCCCTTTTCAGTTTTTTTTTTGTTGCTAAACATGCTTGAGAACAACCCAACATATCGTCATGAGAATAGCCCCGTTCAAATGCTCTGGAAATACGGTTCTAATTGTGTATTTGAAGTTAAACGTCAAATTGGTTAATTTTGGGCAAAAAAAAAAAAGCCCGAAAGGAAGATCAAGAAAGAAAAAATGCAGAATAAATCGTACTGCAAGCCATACTGCGACATAGCGTTGCCCATTGCTCTGATTCTGCCACAACACGGCATCATTCCCACTAAGTTAACAACTTGGCTAATCGTTTTTGTATGCAAAATATAATGAATGCCAAAAAAAAGCTTAATTTTATTACCGCACCTACATGTGTGTACTGAATTTTTTAAATATTACCGTACAAGAAAATGTACAAAAATCAAAGTCACTTACTACGGATGTTGTTTCATCAGGGATCTGCAAAGTGATAGGTTCATCAAGTGGCAAGGCTTCCTAAAAATGACAGTGTTTCTTTTAATTAGATGTGTCAAAGTATAGAACACTGTGCAACAAGAAGAGCACATAGCATGTTTGGCATGTGTAAAAAACTGCATATTACCCAGCAATCACTTGTAGAACTATTCTGTGCAGCGAAAGCGGGGATGATGGGTGGGTTGCCACTAAAGGTAGTATTTTAGGACAAGCAAAAACTAATTTTATCTTTAAAAAAACGTTTTGTTTTCCTAACTGGAAATCACGCCAGTCTGGTTAGTGCTTGTTAAATTTAGTTACTAGGCTAGCTGACTTTGTCCAAAAGGAGGCGGGCGAGCTAAACCCCCCGAGCTAAAATGTACAGAGAATACCTTTCAAAATTACTGCCTCTTCACACAATGAATGAACCCACCTGAAGCAAACTGTAGCTTCTTCGTGCAAAAGAAATCGGGCATTACTTCTTGCCCACAGTATCGCTGGCCATATGTATTCTTTCATTTGAGAACCACCCATAGCCCAGACTTCAGATAGTGGCTAACACAGGCATGTGTGCTGCACCATGCACAGTCTTATATGTCGTCCAAGGGCACACTAATATTCAGAAAGTGTGCGCGCACTGCTGCGGAGAGATTAGGGACTATGCCATATGCTCGGCGGATGACCTCACGAATCAAAACCATGATCGTGGAAGGAGGGGGGGGGGGCTTAGAAGACAAGGTAACGGAGTCTTTCAATCACGTAGAGAAAAAGAGGCGTCCCGCCCAGGTGTGGCTGTGTAGATGATAGAATCCGTGCACACTCCAGGTATACTCTCTACCCCGTGCCAATGCCACCAGTTCGCTTTGGCGCGCAACAGTGGCCAGTGCCAACAGGAACACAGATTTCTATGTGATTGCACAAAAACTAGCATAGGACTAAGGTTCAAACGAGGCTTCCAACAAGAATTGTAGCACCTTAGGAAGATCGCACGTGGGCACAGTCCTATCCGCAGTTTCGACTTTTTGTCAAATTTTCATTCAAACTCACATTCACCAGGCAAGGCCCGAGAACCAACTAATGTTTTTCATGGCCTAAAGGGACTGTATTTTTGCAAGACTGAATCCAGATCACGTAAGTGAATGATTGCTTGGTGCCAACACACAGGAGTTCATGGACATGAACCGCAATGGATGTAATCGAGGGTTGTGCAGTTAGAAACAAGTTTCTTGAGTGAATTATGTTGGGTTTTGGAGGAGTGACTTTCTAAGAACTTAATTTGTGAATAAATAAGAATAAAGACATTGTGTTAATGGTAGATTGAATCCAGATAACCTACGTGAATGATCGCATAATTGCAGACTTTTCCGTGATGAAGAACACTTCTCTTGTCAGAACACAGGTGATGCGTGTTTTTAACGTCCACCTCCGAAGTTAACCAATTTAACTCCATAAACACATTTACGTTTAATACACTATTCACAGTATTACCGGAGCGGTCAACATAAATCCTTTGCTCAATGCTACAAACCGGTCAGTTCTAACTATACTGTTGTTCAGCTATGACTGCTGAACGTCTGACTAATAACCATTTTGGTGACCAGGGCTAAAAACATAAAAATGTCGGCTGCCACTGGCCGATTTTTGTTTGTACTGCCAAACCGAAAACATAAATTACCTTGAATGCGTCTTCCCTAGAGAAGTACAGTTTATAGGCCTACTGCCTGCCAGCTTAGCATGTATCAACGCACCCCTCCTATAAAAGCGCCCCAGAACAACCTGATATCATCTTTTATTCCTTTCAATATGTCATAGTGGTGACTCAACAGAGGAGGCAGGGTGGGTACAGGTAATGTGTATTTTCGGTTAGGCAATAGAAACAAAAACCACCTGGTATCAGCCGGCATTTTAATGTTTCTATCTACCGCCGAAAATATAAATTATCCATCATATTAGCATTATAGTAGAACATTTATGAAACGGCAGTGGGCACCATCATGACGGGTACCCTAGGGTTATGAGCTGGTTCCCCTGGAGTCTCAAGACTCCCAGAACGTAAGGTGGAAAATTTTGAACGAAACAAAATTTCAAACTTGTTGCTTATTATCATAATTATTTTTGACCAAAAAGAAGGGGGTGGGGGATAGTTTTCCAAGATTAGGGATGGCCTGTAGGACGAGTAGGCCTGTAAAGTTGAAGCGGGTGGCGACGGATGCAAAAATGAAGAAGATGGGCTGCAATTTACCGTGGCTGTGGTCGTGACGGCTCAACGCCTGAGGTCATTGAGGGGTTTAGGCAGGAGGGATGTCCTGAAGGACCAGTGAGAGCCAGCTGAATTAATTCTGAGGAGATGTAGAAAGATCACAGAGCTGGAATGCAGTGAGTCTTTCGTGGTGCAGTCCTGTATAATCCACCAGTGAGGTAGAGAACGACTGCGAGGAACCGAGGGCCACGTCCTTCTCAAGCGCTGACTCCCATTTATGTTTTTGTCGAGAAATTCATGGTTGAGCTTGTGTTGTAGAGCTGTCAGGGCACCAGCTGTGTGAATGACAGGTGAATGGCAACAGAAGCAATCCTGTGAAGGTCGTACTGGAAGCAGAGTTACGGGAAGCTTGGCGTGAAGCGGGCCTGGGCTGAACATTTCTCGGAGGAAGAACGTAAGTTTGGTGAAGGGTGTTGACGATTGCAGTTGTTCACGCTGGCTGTGGTGAAAAGATTGCAGGCGACATCTGGCATTTTGTTGACACATCTGATGATGGTTCAATCTTGGGTGGTGTCAAAAGAGAGATGGGCGGGGCTTGAGGAGACTGTCCGACGAGGAGGTGGGAACATGGGTGTCAACACTCGAATCCTGCTGGAAGAACGGAAGCATGGTTGCACGGACTGAGAAGGAGGTGACTCGGGTTCCTCAACACGGAAGAGCTTGTAGCTTGATGTTACTGCCTATCGTTACGGTCGGTTGCAAAAACCAAAGGAACATCTCTGGTTCTCGAGCGGCAGTCTTTGCACTGCAATGTGCCTGCTTTGTGGGTGGCACACTGCTCTATGCCGGTGCAAAATGGGATGAAATCAACGGCATTGTCCTACTGCCATACTGAAAAGGCTATGTACTTGTCAACTGGAAGCTTCGAGTTTGCCGTCATCGATTCCGATACGACGCTGCAGGTTAGCGAAAGGAAACACAGGCATTGTCGGTGATCGATGTGGGCGAAGCTTGGTTGTCTGAGCTTACATGGTCCAGTGTGGGACCATAGGGGTGGTGGAGCCTCCCGTTACAACCTCTGTTGGTGGGACGATCGGGGCGTGTATGGGGAAAAGAGGCTAGAGCCACGAGGCCGCCACTGATGCGTTCGCCAAATCCATGACGAAAAAGGGTAACAGCTGTAAGCAGGCTCCCAGGTTGTCAACAGGTGCTGAAGGTGAAATGAGCTGTGACCGGGCAGCGCAATCCGATTGTTGAGCTGGTCAAGCCCAACCTGAAGTGCTGTTTGGAGATAGTCCGGTGCAGACATGAAGTTGCAGCGGCGAGATTGGTAATCGTAGCCTGATGCTCAGCACAGCGTGCAGAGAGCTGACAAATGAAGACGATGAATGGGCCAAATTGTCGTCGAGCCAGAGAACCTTCTAGCGATCCCAGCGCTGAAGCTAGGATGAGTTACTGAAATCCATCAAAGGCTGCTGTGTACTGCATTGACCGTCGGGACTGGTGGCGTCAAAGCCATCAAGTGTGGAAGGGGAACCAGGTGGACTGTCCAGTGACTTCGTAGCTGTCACTGATGATGTAGTGAAGGGGGGGTGATTGGGTCGCCATTGTGGTGGAGATTCGGCCTGGGTAGACTTGCCTTTCATTGCTTTCCGCTTGCGAGCCAATGTGCAGGATGTGTTGTGGATGACGGTCGACTACTCTCAAGCCAAGAGGTGACTGCTCTCTGGTAGAGATGATGGTGGATTTACGATAATGAAGTCAACGAATGACATGCCAAGAGCGGGCTCGCTGCCACATGCATGAGTGGAAACAACAGCAAAAATCCCTCTGGGGCTGGCGGAATGGTGCTGGTTGCCCATAGTCTATTGAACAGGCTCGTCATTACATGGCAGAGACCTTGCTGGCACGATGGAGCGAGTGGCAGACAGACTAGGGAATCCAGAAGGAATCGCAGGTGTGATGTTGCCAGCAAACCTGTGGGATGGGGTGTCGGAGGGTTGGGGCAGACCCTCACAACATTTAGTCATGGTGATGGAGTAACTGAAGATCTGATCGATTCGTGATCGGTGACGACGAATGTGCAGCGAACGTGATTGGCGCACAGCGAGTTCTTTTCGCCAAAAGCAATGGTGTCCACAAAAAATAGTGGGAAGCGACAGAGGGCGCTGGTGAAAAGCCTCTATTGGAGCTTCAGATCCGCAAGATGGTTACCCACGGTGGAAATGTGTGTTTTTTTTCCAAGATGACGAAGGGTAAATCGGCGACTTTCTTGATTTGTAACCGGCGACGACGAGCATGCAGTGAACGTGACTGGCACAAGGCGAGTTTCTGGTGGTCGCAATGGAACGTGGAAGGATTAGCTGAGACGACCTCTGCAGAGGAAGCATCGACGTTGCTGCAGCTGTCATTGAGGCCTTTCGCGAAAGGCACGCTACAGACGATGCCGAAGGTGGGTTCCTTGGTGAATTAAAATGGGTCATTGACAAGTGACAGTTAGCATGGGGTGGGATGACCAGTCTGAAGATGAAAAAGGTGTAAACTCAAGAGGTCCGCGTCGTGACGAGTAATGTGGGCAATTCCACTGACAAGGACGCAAGACGTCAGGTGACGACGAGTGCCGGCGCAACCCCCCTCACCCCCCCAAAAAAAAGCGGCGACAGGGGCAAGCGAATGTCAAGCCCGGTAGGCTGGTAGGCTGCTGACGTTTCCAACAACGATAGATGACCTAAAAAGAGCGAGAAGGACATACGAAGGTCGTGATGAGGTAGCAAAAAGGTTGCTGTCGCATGTGATGACGACAGGCAGGAGACAGGATGGTGCAAAGCTATCACTGAGCTTACATTTCTTGATAAGCTGCTGTTGTTTTCAACGAAAAGAGGTGGCCTGAAGGAAGGCGAAAACAGTGAGAAAAGAAACGGCTGCGTAAGTTGTTGGTTGACGGATATAGGAGCTGTCGCTTGAGTGACGAATGCACTTGACGCTCCGAGGTTGGTGACGGACGTCAGGCGGCGACAGTTGAACAGTAAAATAGTGATCAAGGTCGTTTGTCAGTGTTGGACCGGAAACCGGGAGCTGTGATGCTGCCGTCTTGCGTAGCAACAGAACGACAGATGGAAAAAGAAGGCAACTGTAAAAAGGCCACTCCTTTAGATACTGCAACCCATTCATGCGCACGAGATGGGACGCTACGCTGGACGACAGGATAACAGTCATGAAGCGAAGGCGCCTTAAAAGGGTCAGTCCTGAAACACAAAAGAGATGCAGAGATCGTGACTGCGTGCCGGGTGACAAGAGTGACAGAAGGGGAGCAAAGGAGCATGCGAAGAGGGTCACCTGCGGAAACTGCTGTGACCCAGTTATGTACGCAAGACTTACTTCGTAAAGAAACTGATGGCAAAGCTTGCTTCGTGACGACCGTTGCTTTCAGGAAGGCACATACGGCCCCGTCCAGAAATCTAAAAACTCGAATTTTGGAGGGCGAGTAGCAGGAACTGCAGCCAGTGAAGGAGACGATCTTGAGCGGGGAGAACCAGACGAACGGTCCAGAGGAGCCTCAGCCTCTGGAAAGAATCCTCTCTAGCGTCCACGGTGTCTGGACGCCTTTAGCTTTTTTCCGCTGATTTCACTTTCTTCGTTGCCTTGGATCCAGCCTGTCGCCTTGCCTTTCGCCAATTGATGATCGTA
>JAHWFP010098992.1:0-10329 GCA_023313725.1 Lithobius niger | reverse complement strand
GCGTGCGCTGAAGCATGCGTACTTGGGATACCGAGATGACAGGCAGTCGGCCTATAAACTTCACTTCTCTAGGGAAAGAGCATTCGAGAACAACAATGCCAAAATTACAGGTAGTGTATACTTTCGGCGGCAAATAGAAACTAAGTTACCGATTGACATTGGAGAGAGTTGGCGTGATACCCTATCCATCTTTTCGCGTAATAATGGAAATAATATGTAAATACAGTAGAAATAACTTACTATGTGTGGAGCTAAATGAGCATATGCTTCATCCGCAAGGAGAAAGGCTTGACTTATCGTTGAAGTATATAGTTTTAAAACACAGCTAAAAAGGGGAAAAAAGGACAAGTATGGAAAAAGCTACAAAATAAAAAACATTTACAAGAGTCAAACAAAGAAAATGACAATAAAAATCTTTTTCCTCCTAACCTGCTGCTTTGGAGTCTTTGATAAAACTGGGGAGATCCTAACCCAACCATGTGGTCTGCAACATATTAATGACACATATAAAGAGCTTATAATCATAAATACTGCACTGATGATAATGATCTGTTTAACGAAACTCAGAAAAAATTTTGGAAAAAAAATTACCGCACACTTTCACAATCAAGAAAACAGCTTTGTTTAGCGATTTTTCGATTGCCTGAGCTGCTATCTTCTTCAGGCGTCAAGGATATAGCTAGAACTTTCTAAATTTTCCACTCCAGTTCGCATTTGAATTTGGCTGGCAACGTTGCCTCCTGTATTTGTGTTGCGGTCCTAGATAGTTCGTTCCTATTCTCCACTGACAATGAAGTCGACCTGCCAGATTGTTATTCACTAAATGCTTCACTCTAGGAAATGAAGGGCCTTGAATGTTCATTAATTGCACATTGTTCTTCTCATGCTCTTGAATTGCAGTAGATTCAAGACACCTGCGATGTGGATCTCTCGTGGAATTTGACCTATTCAGTGTTTTCGTCTGTTTCCAGTCAATATCGTGTTCTGTCGCCATGCAGTGGACTGCTATGTTATCTTCAACTTTATTACGAACATTTCCCATATGTTGGTCCACTCTCGTCCTTACCCCTTTCCTCATCTCTCCTACGTAAATGGCATCGTAGTCCTTGCATGGCACTCGATACACAGCTTCCCTCGTATTTCTTTCGGCTAACTACTTAACATCAGAAAACGCTACCAAAAACTTATGAGTCTAACCTTCACGCGCTGGAATCTAGATAGGCCGGCCATCTTGCTTGGAGCTTCTGCGGTAGTGGACCCAATATTCCAAATCACCTTGACAGGCATTAGATAAAAATATAAATTTGATAGGGGAAAAAAGTGTCGACAAACAGCAACAATAGGTGTACATATATCAAGACACACGCTAGTGTGTTGCCCGCCAAGATAAAACGATAACATCCAGATAATATGTATACTATATATGAGCATGGCAACCACTAGACACGTTGTGTCTTTACAGCAAAGGTAGTTTGGCTGTTTTCAGCCATCTGAAGATAGATAACTACACGACAGAAAAGGCTGAAACTTGTTTAATCAGGAGACTTTGGTCGCATGACAACATAAAAGTCACTATTAAGTATTAAGGACACCGCTTACAGTTTTCTTGTTGAAAAAACGATGTGAATAACATTGAAATTTGCCTAATTACTACTAGGCCTAACTACTGGTAACACTTTTTTGTATCACGAAAATTAATTTTTCCATGCGGTGGATAAAGCTGTTTCTTAGCTCATTTTACAGGTATTGATCTGGAAATGTGCCTTTTTATATGGCTTCTTCTGTTTGGTCAAGTGGTTCAGGGGTTAGGGAGCCCCAAACGACCAAATTGATTGTTTTACATTGTTTTAAACATTGTTTTTATGCAACAATACCAAACGGAACATTAAACAAATTCGTGCGTTTGCAAGGAGATACTGTAGTACTAATAAAATTGCTAATCAAATGAAAAAGTTGACTGATATCCTCAAAATCTAACGAAACCAAAAAGAAGAAAAAGAAATGGACCAGAAAACTAGGTTGGTGTTTCCATTCCATAATTAAGAAAAAAAATGGATTTCATCAATTTGGGCCCAAAAAAATCTGATATCTACCCCGAAACAAAACTTGTTAAGGATTTCCGCCAAGCGGCGTGATATCAAACGCCAAGCTCTTTCACCAAGCTAATCCCACCGACTAATACTTCAAACGTTAAATGAAATAATTGAAAATTGCGCAGTAAGCAATTTTCATATATTTCATTTAACCTTCGAACTATTACTCGGTGGGATTAGCTTGGCGAAAGAGCTTGGCGTTTAATATCACGACTTCACACGGCCGAAAAGCTTGGCAGAAATCCATAACAAGTTTTGTTTTGGGGTATAATTATACATGAGAAGCAATTTCCTTCAATGCAAAAAAATATACAGTGTGGGGCAGAAAGGATGGAACGCCATTGGCAATCAAAGATGGTTAATGTTAGGATAATGAAACTTTGCATGGTATGTAGGCGAACGGCCGGGGGCCAACTAACCATGAATCGATCACTGACCTTGACGCATATTTTCAAGGTCATTGTGATGCTATCTTTTTAACTATGCTTCATAGAACTCCAGTTTAAATTATAAACTTGTAGACATTGGCAAGGCATGGCCATTGTAAAAAACAGAACGAAATTCAGTACGCTAGTTTAGGAGTTGCAAAAACTGCAAGCATTATTTTGTTCTGCTGACCGAGTGGCTTTCCTGCCAAACAGTGAGTGTAAAATTAAGTCCAGTGGTCCTCAAAGTACATGAAGCATGTTGGAAACAAACAGCAACTGACACACTGATGACTCGACACTAGCTCAACACAACCTGCTACATTACACAAACAGAAAGGTGCTGCAAACTACAGCATCTTATGCAAGTTGGGATAGTTTATATCACAGTGGTCGTCTAGAAATGAAACTAATGTTGTTCCTCCCTCAGGTTAACATTTCTGATTTTGTTTCAGAGCTGATCACGGTTATGAATTATGCCAATTTGTGTATGCTGCCAACACCATTACCTACCAATACAATGCATGGCGTACGAAAGAGCCTGACAGAACTGTTTGGCAGGAAAGCCACTCGGCCAGCACAACAGAATGATTTTTGTAATGCCCGTAACTCCTAAACGAACGTACCGAATTTCGTTCTGTTTTTTGCATTGGCCATGCCTTGACACTGTCTACAAGTTTCTAATTTACACTAGGGTTCTACGAAGCATAGTTAAAAAGGGGTCCACTACCGCAGAAGCTCCTAGCAAGATGGCTGGCCTATCTAGATTCCGGCACGTGAAGTTTAGAAAGGTTTAAGATTTTGGTTGCGGTTTCTGGTGTTATGTGGTTAGTTTAGGTTAGGTTAGGTAAATTAGGAAAAAACTGACCTTATTTTCGAGAAACAGCGACCTTAATTTACCCTTTACACCAACGGAGATAGTACAATCAACGTATACAGATCGATGGTGGACGAGCTTGGAGCCACTGTGGAAGTGGTTCCTTAAAAAGTTAGCATCACGATGACCTTGAAAATATGCATCAAGGTCTGTGATCAATTCATGGTTAGTTGGCTCCCCGTTCGCCTACATACCATGCAAAGTTTCATTATCCTAACATTAACCATCTTTGATTACCAAGGGTGTTCCGTCCTTTCTGCCCCACCCTGTATAACTACACCACGCGCCACGGCTGTTTGCCATGACGCGCGTGTCACATGACTGGGAGAGTCCCTCAGACAGGCAAAGGGCCGCTATTCTCGTTCGTCAGTGGCTGACTCGCGATGACATCACGGCAAACAGCCTTGGCTTGTGGTATAGTCAGTAAAAAGTAATAACCGACGAACACCTTCAATCCCAGTTGACCTTGTGTTTAAGACTAGTCGTTCCACATTTGCCCGCTTGGGATCACGACTGATAATAACCAAAGATGGAACTCGACCATTGGAACTCGTGGTGGCAATGTCTTTAACATTCCGTAGAGCCCTACGTGCTAGTCTTTATGACGCTACTGAAACAATGAATTACCTGCATGGCAATGCGACAGAAAAAAAGCAGTGGACGCCAAATTTCTGTCGTCAAATTTGTCTACTGATACTGATGAATACTCTTGCAGTTTGCCACCAAATGAGCTCATTGTAACGTTTTTCAGCTCCACAGTAATACAGATCGCATCCTAAGCAATATTTACACATGATGTAACAAAACACGGAACTATAAACATAAACGTTACGTATATGCAGTTTTCTTCACCAAAAAAACGCAGCAACAATCCCGCCATTTTTGACGAAAGCACGTGACAGAGATTTTAGAAAGTTGAAAGAGAAAATAATCTCTAGACGGTACATCTTAGCCATCCCTCATTTTAAAGTGCTGTTGCGGCGATGGAGAAAATGTGCGCAAAAGTCCAAGCCAGGTCCAAGTAATGTCGAGGGATGATTTTCTCCCTTATAACACTGGAGGGAAGTCAGGAATCAGGTGTCAATTTTAACGTTGCTTTCTAAGCGCTGCTCAGTCCACAGGAGCTCTTCACAAAATACGACTCGGCCGGCCGGCAGGACAAAAAAAAAAAAAAAAAAACACACACAAAAAAGTTTCCTGCCGGCCGGCCGAGTCGTATTTTGTGACGAGCCCCTGTGGCTCAGTCCACAGATTAAAGAGTTCTTTAATCTGTGGCTCAGTCCGTACACACCACCTCATGTTTCCAAACCTTGCAAACCGCATTTTGCTGAAATGTACCCAACTATGCTTCAAGATATAAGACAAACCACCTGTCTCACTCTTGAAGACACTGATGCTATGGCGTCGCGCTACAATGGTTTACAACCTCGACAATTGAAATGATGTGATGTTTGTTGTGATGTTCGTTGCCTAACTTGGCGCGACACACTAGCATGGCTTTGCCTGTTAAATGTTTTTTTTACATCCAGGCGGACGCGACCACTCTACCGATTATGCTCTCAAATTTTCGTATGACGTCATTGGTTTTAGCGTAGATGTCTCAGTTCTTGTGGGTATCGTCATTCGCCTGCGCCCACTCTCCCTGCTGTGCCAGTCACTGGTCGCTGTGGACGGCCGTTTTTGCGCTTATCAGGTTAGTTAACGTAAAGTGCTGAATGTTAATTGTTTGTGGTTGATAAAACCAATATTTATAAAGTGATGTTTTAGACTGCTTTAACGTGTCGTCCACTACTTCAATGCTGGTTACGGGAAAGAATTGGTTAATCTGTAGGCGTGGCCTGTTGACATGACAGCCACCGCATGCTCACTTCTTTGGATCAGTTTCGGTATTGAAGCAACAATCTGTTTTTTAAGTGTAAACAAAGGATGGTTTTAAAAGGTGATTTTATTTTATTGAAATGACATAAATTATGTTTAGATTGATTAAAACCGATTATTATCGGCGACCGTTATGAAAGCCATTTTAAGCTATGTGGTCTGTTTACTGGATGGAAGTTTTTCCTTTTTTACCAGCAGGAAAAGAGCGCCCGTAGACTGCTCTTTCAATCAACAGCTCCTGCTACCAGATGGTGCATCTTACGCAACAATATTTCTGGTCTAATTCCAAATGGAGTAACGATAAATTTAAATTGTATTTTGTATACTTCGTAGTCCTGTAGCTGTCAACTATATATAAGTTTAAAACCAGGTCTACTACTAGTTAAAGGGGGATTGCCATCAAGTGACAGTCTGCAGCATCCTCCCTTGGACTAACAACTCTCTTCGAGAGGACGAGTCGCATACATTCACCGCCATACACAGCCCGTGCGCCCAATACTGTTAGAAGACTGGCAGCGCGACCTTGCGTCATGGGCGATCGAAACTATTTCCGTAGGTTTTCCCCGGTTTCCCCGTTTAACTCTCGTCACTCAGGTGATAAGACTGAGGTGACACACCACTGACAGATTTTGCGGTGGCGCTGCTATCGCTGCTGCAGAAGGTCGGAACACACTCGAGCTTACAGGTAGCCGTACTAGAATCGTCATCTCGAAGAGAGTTGTCCGTCCCAGATTGTACCTCTAGCTAGTTATGTCTAGCCCCCACTTTCAACAAGCGAAGGAACATACAAATAAATTTCTTTTTGTGCAACAAAGAAGCCACATGCCTCCTTAATTATTCAGTGTAAAGTTGGTGCATCCACGTGCACCAGGGAGCAAGGGGTAAAGTTAAGCCTAACATTACGTGGGTTCTTTTTTTTTCTGTATATCAACTGTTTTGAAATGCAGATCTTGAACCGCTAGATGGGCTCCGTCTAATGACACTGATATCGTTAACCTTTAATATCAAAAGCAGAAGTTGCTGAAACCGTATTCGTTTCGCTCTTATCGTTAACCTTGACCGCTTGCTCCCTGGTGCACGTAGATGTGCCTACATTACACTCAATAATTTTAAAGGGGACACACTGCTTGTTTGTTTTGTAAAAAGAAATTTCTTAGCGCATTCCTTCGCTTGTTAATTTTTTGCAAGACTAAGGAGGGTCTTCTTTTTGAAAATGAGCGAAAATTGTGGAGAAGTTTTTAATAACGATCGTTGCGAGTTTCAAAGTTGTTCCAATAATGGATTTTTTAATGATGCAAATGGACAAGTTCAAATGTGCCGCGGACAAGGGAGGCAGAGAACTTACGATTCTCCTGCAAGAACAAGTTCTCTGGGAGAATCTTCATTTCCGCTGCACAAGATCGTGCTATGATGATAAACAGAAATTGTGCACAAAGGCTATTTCACACTGACAACATTCAAAAGATTTCTTTCCACCATGCACAAGTTTGTGCTGCGATAAACATAACTTGCGCACACAGGACTTTTCACGTACCCTGCCTGTATGATGAATCTTCGTTCAGTAGAACCTTCATCGGAGGTAGTCTTCTTTTGCTTGAACCTTCGTCAATTGATCACCCTTCGTTCTCGAGAACCTTCGCCAAATGAAGAACCCTCGTTCATTTATGCCTTCAAGAAGAACCTTCGTTTGGATACCCCTTGAATCACCGACAGAAGACCTTCTTTTTTATGAACCTTCGTCGAAAGTTGAGTCTTCGTTTGCATGAATCTTCGTCGTAAAAACTCTTCATTCAGGAGAAACTTCATTAAAGAAAGAACCCTCGTTCGCATGCGCCTTCAAGATGAACTTTCACCGACTAACGTACCTACGTTCTGATGAACCTGCACCGAAGCTAGAGCCTTTTTTCTGAGTATCCTATCGCCGAAGCTGAACCCTCGTTCGCTTGCACCTTCCAAGATGAATCTGTGAATGTAGTCCTTATTCAATCTTTCACCGAAAGACTGACCACAGGGGACCTTCGCGTGACACATCACGGCTCATCAATGAACCTTGCAACATTCAAAAGATCTTTTCCTCCTACGAGCCCTCCACCTAAACACCCTGAAGTTGTTGGTTGGCCATCACCTTCACCGCCCTTCGTTTGCAGTCGTATGTGTGTCTTGCCTACCTGTTCGCGGTCGTCTCAAACATTTTCGACCAGCTTCGGAATAATTTACCTCGGACAACACAAATTTGTCAATCATCTCCCTCGGCTTCCAACCATCGTTCCACTCAAAACCTCGCCTCACATTTTCACCCCCCTGGGAATTCGCAACAATAGCATCCCCTGCATTTAACCTGAAAGTAAACGTACTGTTAATCAATCGTCAATCCGCCTCTGCCCGGATCGTTCCAAGCCTGCCTTCTACAGACCCTTTGCTCGAATCCTTCCCCTGAAGACCCTTCGCCCTGTACACCCTTTGCCCGTAGGCAAACCCTTCTCTCCGAAGATCCTTCGCCCGAATGAAGACCCTTCGCCCTGAAGATCCCTGTCCGAAGGAAGCCCTTTTATGACACGATACACATCTCGGCTGCCTCATGGACGCGACGGCATCCCGCAATATTCCTTCCCCACTTGGCAGTCATCTGCCCGAATACCCTCGAATCATGACCCGACCTTCTCCTTCGCCACCACGTTCTTCTTCGTCCTCTGCAGCCTGTGAACACTCCACCCTTCCGTCGGCATCTCCAATCCCATGCGGACATCGCCACCCGTCGCCTCCTCCTTTGTCATCTCCTTCGGCCTCACCCCTTCGCAGCCACCTCGGAGATCACACGTGCCCGCCTAATCAACCGAGTCGAAGCATCTACCATTAGATCTTTCAAACTACTTCACGCAGCTCTTCTTACTCCACTGCCATCGCTAACGAGACTCGGCTGTTATCGCTCAATGAAATATATTGGCTCATGGACCGTGCCATCAGAGACTTTAAATATAAAGCCATTTCTTTGGTCCCGCCTTCACCTACCTCCTCTTGGCAACTGTGCATTCTTCACTGACGGATCCTTCGTTTTGGTTCGTCATTCGCCATGAAAGATCCTTCGCTCCTTTGTTGATCTCCCACCAATTTCTCGCTTTGCCAACATGATTCCATCTGCAGTACATCCTTCGCTAGACGGATCCTTCATTTTGCCGTGTAGATCCTTCGTTGACCTTCAACAATCAACTTTAGGCCTTGCCAACACACTTCCGTCTATTGCACCCTCGTTAATCTCCTTCTGTTGATTAATCCTTTGCTTGATCCGCAATCACTGACTGCTGTTAACCCTCGTCAATTTGGATGCCAACATTTGTTGCAGCTACCCCCAGCCAGCTCTGCAGCCTCAAACTGTCATCCTCCGCTCCCGGCAATCCCTCAACAACCTTCCTTGGCAGCTTATCAAAACTTCGCCCAGCGCTGCCTGCCATCCCTCGCCGACAATCGTCTCAGCACTTTGAACATTCCTTCACTGACATCCTTCGCTCTTCGTTTCTAGCTGGTTTCGTCGCAGCTCTTTCGGTCCTTCGTCCTTCAGCATGCTAAACTGAGTTTCTCTATTGATTATCAAGAGAATGGCGTACCTTTACCTGAAACTCTCAAGACGGTTGCATTGCTTCTTCCAATGGAATTTTCAAAACCGTCACTGCAGGATGAATTTCATCATAGCTCTTGTCAACCTACCGATGCGAATTCACCGACAAGTCCAAGAATCAGCTCCTTGTTTAACAGCAACTCGACGTCTTTAAACCACCTGCTAACGACCCTCCTGTCTCTCCACCGCTCTTCATGATCTCCAACAATCTGTGACAACACAACATGGAATCCTACACGAATGCCCACCTCGAGCCTACTATCCCATGTGACAAACCCTCCTTTGCTTTACAACTGCACCTGAACGAAGTGTCGCTTCTTCTCATCAACTCGACACGTGCCGCCAGGAACAACTCCTGTCCCCGACTGCCATTAATACACCAATACTGGCTGAACAACACCCATTACCAACAGTCCTTCTGAATATTAAACGAACCCAGGACCTCTTCCACTATCGCACCGAACTGGCTGACAGCTCCATGGTTCCCCTAACTCTTAACCTTCTCATTGATCAACCCAAAGCACAGGTGGCTTCTATCATCAGACTCATCAAAGAGGTACGAATTCCTGTGAACGAACCTCCAGAATTGCCAGCAAAGCCTTTTGGAATCCAGAAACTAAATTTACAACAGTCATTTAAAATGATGGGTATTGGCACAATCAAAGGAAGATTAACCCAGTCCATTCCTCTCTGCCTGAACTTTGTCTTCTTCACTGACCCTTTCTATGATGAACTTGAAGGCTCAATAATCTTCGCCGACGCTCTACCTTAAACTCAATCTTTAATACCACCGGCAACACCCACTGTTGGAAGACTGAGAATCTCAACACATTTGTTTTCATTTAAAGTAGGACCGCCTTCAATCCACACCATCTTTCCACAGTGATACTCCCATCATCCTCGGTCCTCCCATGTGGACCATTGAGCCGATCCAATCTTGTCACATCATCCACCTCACACGGTTACGGTCTCCTTGACTTCCCTTGCAGCTTGCCTTCTATGCAGCAAAATGCAAGCCCTCTCATGCTATCCTACCCATCGTTTCTTTCCTACAGTACATCTGAGAATACGTCCAGACCTCTGAAGTCCATGACGCTTAAATCCTCTAAAGCTATTCATCATTTCAATGCTTGAACACATTTGGCAACAAACCTATTGGAACTCTGTCCAGTTCGAACTTTTTGTTATCATATCCATGGAACAGCCAACAACGAGAGTTGAAGAGGCCGAATCCACCTTCTCGTCAATAGAACCAATATGACTCAACAACTGCAGATTGATCAAGAAAGGCTTCTACTAAGCTTACATTGACCAATACTCATCTATGTGAACTTTATTTTATGCACTTTATTCCCCCAATTCCTACCCCCTTCCCCCCCCCCCTCCCCCACCAATAAAGAAACGACAATTTTAACTTGATTAAAATTAGTTTTTACTATCCTA